>BOPN01000421.1:42500-55000 GCA_017312705.2 Penaeus japonicus | reverse complement strand
CAAGGCAAGAAGAGCAGATTGAGACAAATGTTGAGAGAGAATGAAGAGCCACTGGATGCCAGGACCCATGACACATATCCATACTTACTGGTCCAGCTCCGGACCCAGCAATGTAAAATATTTGGAAACTTGTAATGGCATGGCACTCATACCGAAAGAAAAGTCAATCATGAATAATTAGTTACTGTGTGTAGCTGGTCACCCATGATTGAGGCAGCCATTCTGAGACCATCCAGTGTGTCACTGGTCCATCGGCACATTGACTGTGCCATCTCCGTGGCACTGGGATACTCACGGGTCTCAGCCCAACGTATCAACTCTTCATTCGAACTCTGAGCGGGGAGCTTGACTTAGTACCTACCTCTATTCATTTAGAGAAGCCATTTCCTAACCCAATATTATGCACACCTAAGAAAAGGACTTTTGAAAGAAGTGACTATGTATCACACAGAGAATACATCAATCTTAACACAATTTCTCATATTAAACCAATTGTGGCTACAGTGTTATACACCTATTTCTGATTGCTACTTTAGCAAGATTCGATAATGAAAACGGTGTCAGGTGAACAATATACCAAACATAAATTTTGATTATTAGACAATGTTGTTACCTAGTTTCTTACACTCACCAAGGACGGCAATTTGCGGAAAATAGAAGGACGCGAAGAAACTTTGGCAGTATAAGGATTGCAGACTTGGATGCCAACAAGAGAAAAAAGGTCTGCTAACATGGCTGACTTGATCTTCAAGTCAAGAGGCTGATCAATGTTGAGAGACGGAGATAAATTGACCTCCAACACCCATGGTTTGAGCTGGCTGTCAATGAGGATGTCGAATCCATAGAGCTCTGCAGAGAGACATCAAAGAATTTTATGACTGTCATGGGGTTAAAAAACCTTTGCATTTTGCCTTTCAATTGTATCAAAGGTTACTAGAGACAAAAAATGTGAAAACAGATTTCCACATGCATTTAAGGTAATTACATTTTGTTCTTCCTCTAATTAGTGAAATCCCTAAAAGAAACCTTTATGAATTGTAAAGACTTTCAAAACCAGGGCTTATAACAGTAAGGAGAGTTACCAGCAACATACCAAAGCAATTCCTAGAGTGTGGCACAAACATATTCGTTGCAGTGTTCATCTGGTAAGATGCCGCAAGGAGGGACTTGATGATCACATCTTCAACAGATCGCATCACCGCCCCTGTGTCTATGCCCTGGCTCTTGAGGTGACGCAGAAAGGCACTCAGGGACCACTTGTTGCCGCGGTCATCCACCTCTGGGTCTTCATTTCTGTGTGGTGAAATTGCAGTGCTTGGAAATTTTCATCTTTACATCAGAACAAAGATTTAAAACCCATCAAATATATCTATCATATGTATTACATTTGAGGGAATTAAAGACCATACTCACTGAACATAATTGGAGTGGAATTTGTTGACTGAGTAATTTGTCAGGTGAATACAAGGATTCCAAAGGTTCTTGCCATGCTGATATTTGACAGTTGCAAGCCTCACCAGTCCCTCCTCATACAAGTAAACAACTAGAGGGTCTAATGATGTTACGGCTACATAAAGCCGCAAATCACACTTGTAACCATCCACAAGCAGTGGCGATTCAATGTATCTGCACACGAGAGAAGTCTCATCTGCTGGGACTTGGTCAACCTGGGGTATAATGAAAAGAAGAAAAAAACTGAAAATATCTAACTAAATCAGACAATGTGTTATATCTAAAGATAATAGATAACATCTATATAACATAAAATCAATAAAAATATAGTGTGACACAGACACATAGACCCATACATACAAAAACACATATACTCTAAAAATAAAGCTAAACAATTGCACACACATATCAATGCCACCAAAATTCACTCCTTACCTGATTCACCAGGTAAATTCCCTTTCCTTGTGAGGACGCAACAGGTTTCACAATCCAGGTTCCCCTCTCACGCAGGTGAGTGTCGCAGAAGTCTCGGTACTCGGTGGGGAGGATGAAACTGGTTGGGATAAAGTCGAAGATCTTGACCCCAAATTGCCGCTGCATGCGCTTGATGTTCATGTATAGCCTGTCCTTCCTTGTGAGTTCTGAGGACCTGGAAATTTCCCAATTTTATATTTATTTCATGAATTGTACATCATAATGCTGGTGATAATAATAATAATATTTATAATGTTTCTGACAGCAGCATATTACTATATACCTGATAATACTTTAAAAAAAAGAGTAATAATAATGGAAAAAATACCATAGATAACAACTATAATAATGATAATAATATTAAAAAAGGTTAATAACAATAATTATAATAACAAAAGGAACAGTAAAATAATCATAACAGTAATAATGATGCTAATCATACAATGATTTTCAATTACTATGAAAGTAACAACAACAAAAGCAATGATACTAATTATGATGATGATAAACTGTAGTTATCATCACCGTAATAGAAATTTTTAATGCTTTTTTATCAACCTGATTGTTCCTACCACTATTTCTATTTCTCTAATCATAATTGTGGCATTCCTTGCCATAGTGATTTTGAGATGATGTTGTTGCTTTCCATCAACCAAGTTTTCAGATGACCCACAAAACTGCATACTTTCGAATGTCTAAAAATGATATTTTTAAAAATTGTAGAGCACCCTTTTATACATCTTTTCATAAATGAAATAAAAATGTCCTAAAATAACCAAGATAAAATGTTGCAAAGTTCACAAAATTTCACAATGACACTAGATAAAATGTATAGAAAATGGCCATGTACACAGCAACTACATGCTACACTCTCCAGAGCTCACATATGTGCATACACAGACGTGAACTGCACACGCACAAAGTAACCAATGGGATGGTGGGAGTCCCCAGAAAAAGCAAAAACTCAAAAGTGAAGAGAAAATTTGTCTCACAACAGGTACATCACAGACTACCAAACATAACTCTTGTGAGGCAATAGGCAGTTTAACTGCACCTGGTTATCTTGATAGCATATTTCACAAAATGCAGGCCTAGCACCCTGGGCTATTTGTAACCTGAGGTAGTGACCAGCTGCCACACACCTGATCACCTGGCAAGAAGACCAGACAGAGCTATGACAAACAGTGGGAACACCAGCTAAACCATGGTCAACACTTGCTACTCTACCTTTTTTTTCTTTCTTTCTTTGGTAATCTATTTTATTTCCATTTTCTGGGGTTGATTCAAAGTAAAGACAGCAGTGAAGTAATCAGCATTTTCTCTTTTATTCCCATGAGTGCCATATCATCTATTTCACTTAGATTCAGATTTTGATTCCCTACATATATAAGCAATAATAACAAAACTTCAAAAACCATTTTTCTAATTTTCCTGAGGTTACCTCTTACATAACTTTATCAGGGGGCATCACTATCATCATCCTCATCATCAGTATCATAACTTTTGAAATCATTACATTATCATTAACAACATACAAAGCTATGATTATCCTCATATGGATCTAAGTGATACATTTCAGAAAAATAAAAAATATGCATCTTAAACAGACCTTGGAAAATGATTAACTTTCTGCCAGTCCTGCAGCTGCCTGATCTCATTGGGGTTGAAGTGGGCATTTCCCCAGTACAGATTAAAGAAGGTGCAGTTGCTATCCACCTCGGTAAATCCGTGTGCATCCAGTATCAATCGAATAAGTTTGGAATCCGCCTGCAAGAGGAAGAGAGTTATAATGACACCTTCCCCATCAAGCAGTTCTCTTAGTCTTTGTACTGGTCTACAATGTCCTAAATTGAAGAAATGGAAATTTGTATTCCATTTCAAATCCATTATAAAGTATAGTATTTTTTGTTTCAGAGATTAATTGCTTCATGAAGTAGTGACATCACAGGTTTTGTCTCCATTTGCTCTAAATTATACAAATCTCAAACATTAATCCACGAAGGCACTAACTTCACTTTGGAATTCAAGTTATAGTCATAATTCAGTAATACCATCCCATTGCAAAGCCACATTTGAAAGAGTTTAAGTTTACTGAAAGAGTTTGCTGATTTTATGGAGTGCCTGAACAAAACCCAAATATGATTAAAACATATAAGATCTACAACCACAAAACCAAGCATCACCTGTGAAAATTTGTAGGACATTGTGTACTTCTTGGCAGTGACATCTTTGGGAGGATCTTCTAGGTTGGCATAGTTGAACAGCAAATAGCCAGTCTTCCTATTACCACTGCCCATCCACATCACATCCCCGTCAATTGATATTACATCATCACTGTAATGGTTACAGGTTGAATGTTCCATGTGAACCTATTAAAACCATTATGTCATTTCTAATGTAAGCTAATAAATATTCTTTCTAAATAACATACAGAATAAAAGCTGAAATGTTAAATATATTTTCTTAGATCAGATACAAATTTAACCTCCCAATTCAATCTGAAGAAGGATCCTTAATGCTTCCTGGTATAAAGGTCTGAACTTCCAAGCAAATGATGAACTTAGGGCAAAAAAAAAAAAAAAAAAAAAAAAATTACTATAGAAGACTTTTATCTGTCACTCAGTTATTACAGTCTCTTTCTTCTAGATTAATAATAATGGAGAAAAACTTTAAAACCTACTTACTGTTTATGCTTTGTGCTTGATTTGCTGCTTCTATTCTCCCTCTTCAGTGATCTTCCTCTTTCCTTCTTATCTGATGTCTTGTGTTCTTTCATCTTCTCTTTCTTCTCAATTTCCTTGTCTTCTTTAACTTGTCTGTCTCCCATGTTGAGGCTCCTCTGAGGGCTCCGTGAAGCCGAGCGTTTCATGCGCTCGGCCCACTCCATGGGGATGTTTACCAAGGATTTGCTGGTGGTTTTGTCATCATCACGAAGACTTACTTTTTGCTCTATTAGATTTTCTTTCTTTTCATTCTTCCAATTCTGACTCAAGGTGGGCGGGGTTAACTTTTGTCTGTTGGGAAGCCTGGGACGTTCCCCCGAGTAGCTCCTGCTGTGAGAGATCCCTGTGGTCTTTGTCTTGGGTTTCTTCTCCTTGTTCTGGCTATCTTTGCCTTCACAGTCCCTCCTCTTTCTTTCTGTGCTGGAGTGACTCGGGCTTGCACTCTCCCGCCGGGAGCTTTCAGCTCTTCTACGGTCTAACGAGTGGCTCCTATTAATGTCACTTTTTGGTTGACGTTCAGAGGTCTTGCTTCTCAGTGAACCTGAGCGCTTTCGGTCCAGAGAGGATGTCCATTTCGTGGAGTCCCCACCCCGACTAAGGGGCCGATCCAAGGCTGAACTACTACCACCACCACTACTAAGCCTACTATTACTGGAGCAGCTACTGCTGCTACTTATACTGCTACTTCCACTCAGCCTACTGCTACTCCGGCTGTATGGTGGGGCCCGAGGGACTTCGGGGGGCTTACCGCAAACTTTCTGGCCTCTGAGTCGGAGGTCAGACTGGTCAGAAAACTGCACTTTGTGGTCCCCCTTGCGGCCACTCTTGACGGGAGAGTTGGACCGTGAGGGAACTTTGGGTAACTTTTCCATCATGTATAACACAAGGATATTCTAAAGTGACCATAACATCTAAATAAAATTATAAAAATAAAACATCTATAAAGAACTTATAGAAGACAAAGTTGACTAGATCCATAAAACTATGAATTTCTTTTTTTTCTACAAACCATAAAACAACCAAACACACATCAAGGAATGCTCAACAATAAGACTGCAGGGAGGTAGGAAACGACAGTAGAACTTTTGGCAAGAACACTACACCCAATTGCAATAAAAAAGAGGAGGAAAGGGAATAAAAAAAACGCAAAAAAAAAACAAAAAAACAAGTGAACAATAAGAAATGGGAGTAGCGAGAGCAACCCAACGAGCGTGAGGCGTCTTTCCTCGATGCTTGGTCCAGACACTTGAGGTTACTGGGCTGGGAATGATTCGGTTTCAAGACGACGATCCAGTGTAGAGAGTGTGGGGTGGGCGGGGGTAAAGGGAGAGCGTTTTCAAGGTCGATGAGCTTTATCCGGAGGGAGAGAAAGGGTCGGGGAGTGACTAGGTAGGGTGTTCCTTCTGGGAGTTCATCGTCCTTGGCACGTCCACAGCTCCAAGGCGATGAAGGGTCAGCTGGGAGAGTGAGGTTTTCTCATCTATTATCTATGAAGGGCATTCCTAGGTGGAGACCCTGTAGAAGAGAGGGAAAATGGGGAGAGCAACATTAATCTTCCTGTAAGATCGAATTAGAAAGATCTCATTTTCTAGATACACTTGTGACATCAGAAAGAGAAACAGCAGTTTTTTGGTGGAGAGTAAAAGAGAGTAAAGTAAATAACAATGATGCTTTTTCTACATGAGCTAATTATCTATCTACATTCAACATGTGGGAACCAGAAATACTTTTTAGGTGGACAGCAAAGGGACTGATTTACAGTATGGACTAAAGCAAAAAAAAATATCAATATCACCTTACTTGTATTTAAATGTATGAAATAGATATATAAATAATTAAAGAATGTGTAGGCCAATCAATTCAAAAACAAAAATAAAGAATAACAACCATCTCCAAATAAAAACAAAACAAAACAAAACAAAAAATATTATAAAAACATAATAAAGAGCACAATAACAATCTATCTAAGATCCACAGTAATTATCAACTCCAACTTTCTGGATACTTTTTGTTACAGTTTCCGTTTACCCTTTTGGTTTTGACAACTTCAGTCACCATGGAAAAAAAAGTCTGAAACCCATACACTTATTATAGTTTTAGCTGTCATCTGAAGGCACTGTCACCTACCTTCAACTTGTTTTATATTGTTTTATATTTCATTATTGTGCATCAGATTTTCTTAATATCCTCATGATAAAGTTCAATCCTTTCCCTTTCAAAACGGCTCAAATTCAGCTTTCTACGAGAAGTAATAAGTCCATTTGGGAAAATTGTGACGAGTCAGCAAGTCAGAGAGCACACAAGATTCAAAAATTTTCAGACAGGTCTCTCCCTAACAGGGTAAAAATCATGTAAAAAGGGATGCTAACCTCAACAAATATCAGGATTATGATAATGATAATCATGGATAGAGAGACTTAACAAAGAGCACAAGTAACATAAATATCATTTGCAACATACAAATTGAATGTAAACGTCAGGCAGAATAAAAATTGCAACTTTTCCTCAAGATATAATGAGTTTGAGGACAAAGTACTCTACGAATGGAATCCATCAATCTAAATTATCTATTGCCTCATCAATACTGATATTCAGAAACAATTTTTCACAGCCGGCCCTCTACTACATTTCTATCTAATGTGCACAAATCAATAGCATACTCTAGATTTGGCATGACTTCACTTATAATGTGCAATATATTACACACACATTTCATACAAGATGTTATATTATACAAATAATCCCTTCATTTATACTCCATATTTCTACATTCATTGCAAGCTAAACTTCAACTCTAAACATAAAGATGCTTATCTCAATTTTCCAAGAGGTATTAGAAAACCTATCAAACCTTGTTTATTTCACTTGTGTCTATATGTGCATACTTTCCAACATATTCCCCTTAATCTACTGCTGTTCCTTTTCTGTCTACATCCATACAAGATTCATTCCCTCATGATACAATATGAAATACAAGGAATTAATGGACTTGCTAAAATCAAATTATCATCATTTCCATGAATATCTAATCTCCATTTCATGTACTACAAATAACATGACAACAATTGTGAAAGCATGTAGACACTCTACAGGAGAACCAGCTAGATACAAGCACTGTGACTGCACCAGCCACTGCACCCAGAGTGAAGGAGTGCCACAAAAGGCACAACTGTTACTAACTCTATGAACTCAAGGTGAAAGGTCAGGCATCTCAGGAGGTCCTTACAAGCACTTTCTTCATTTCTCCCTTTAGATTGGATCAATCAAGCAATTTTTCTTCCTCCTTCCTTTCCATATCAAGATAAATCACACCCAATAGTGTGTACAGGTGTTTAGATAAGAAAGCTCGCATGGGGTACCCAGGGAGGAGAACTATAACTGCATCCTCCCTTAAGGTCAGAAATCACACCTTGTTGAGCTCGTTGAAAATAGATCTTGGGAGGAAGGACCAACATGGAAGAGGGAGACAAGGCAGAATGTTCAACAAAACAGATACAATAACTACCACCTGCAAATGATTCTCTATAAGCAAATGACTCTTTTCTGTTACAATAAGTAGATGTGATCTGATATCCATCAACTTTCATTCAAGTGTTTAGTTCTTAGTTTTCTATTTCAATAAAATACATAAAATTATGTATAAGTGGTAAATCAGTCTATAATCCTTAACCGAAAAAAGCCAAATACTTTAATTATAGGCATTTTTCCCAGTGTAATCCAATGACAGTCTAAAAAATCTCAACTAGAACCAGTCCATTTCAAATTTTTACCAACTCAACTAACTTCAAAGTTTCAATAGTCAAGTCAAGGAAATAGGAAAAATATCATAATAAGAATGGACATCAAACAAATATCCTTAACGGTTGTTTGATATTACTGATGTTTGTAGTAAACTGTAAACCAAGAGGCCCAACTATTCTGAAAAACCATGTTATAAGTAATGAGAAAGTGGCCTTGTGCTGGGGCTCCACCGTGGGATTCCTGTGGTGCAACGTGCTGCTGCTTCTCTCCACTGACCCATATATATGAGATGCTGTCCGCTTTTCTTAAAATTTTCACAAATTTGCTTCCTTTTTTCTCTTTTTTCTCAAGGTGAAAATAATATTTGCTCAAAAGATTCTATTCACAAAAGGAAAAAAACAAAAACAAAAAAAAATTAATAGGTTAAACTCCTGGGTTGAAGATTTAAGATGTTATCTTCAAGAGTTTTCTCTATAACATGAAAACACTATCCAAAATCAGTGATGTATTCAAATGACTACATTGCCTCAAGAACAATATACATTTTACAACTTCTCTAACTTATGACTAGAATGGGGTCAAAAGTGTTCTCCAAGAATTTAACTTTTTGCAAAGTGAAATTATTCAGATATAAATAAGGAACTGTTAACACTAATTCTGACCTGACCATATTAATTCATGACTGAATGAGATAAACATATACCACACAAGATACACAAATAGCATGAGACTAGTCATACAATCAAATTCAATTAATTCATGTAATTTGCAAATTTGTTTTTCTCATGACCTATTGTCCTTAACTCAGTAATTTTTCAAAAGAGGATCACATGAAGTGATGCCAATGACTCGCACCTCTCCTTCTGATAATTGCCAAAAAGAATTCTCATACACAGACAGACAGACAAACACACACACATACAGATATATACTTGGATGAATCTCTTATTTGACAATAAATCAACAGGGAGTAATGCAAATCTCTATCTTGTAAACATAAGCATCTTGGAGGTTTGCTTTTCCTAGGGTATAACATACAGATGTCATGGTATTTCTAGACTTAGCTAAGCAAGTATAGATTATTAAGTTTTAATATGAGATTGTGGCCTTATCCTTACTTTTTCCGGGTTATTTTGCACATCTGATTTGTGTTATTTTGTGTAGGCTTTTATGACCAAAACTTGTTTTTTTTATTCTCATGTAGTTCTATTCTGAACACTTACAATTATTTTACGCTGAATAACATTATCTAAGTGTTGACAGGATGTGCAGTCTGTAAGCAATTTATCTTTATTTTACCTGCATTCTTGATCTTCGAAGACAATAATTCCTTTTTATCATCTAGGATGTATTACATCCTAGTTAAGAAATTATCATTTAAGGTCTGCAATATTGCAAATCCCTATATAAAGAAGGAAACTTATAATGATGATTTAAGATTCCCTAAAAATACAAATTACGCTGAATGTTTTAAATGATAAACTATACACATTTCCAATGACAAATGTTCAACTAAAATATAATTTGTGCACTAACAACTTTTCATTATGACAACTCTCAGCTAAGACAGCTTTACAAGACAGACTTTAACTTGTTTCATGGAACTGGGAAATTAGATAAAATACATACTTCCTAAAATTAAACATTGCATTCTATAGCAAAGGTAAATTAACCATAACAGATAAATACCATCAGCTATCAATCCTACATTTGTACCAGTAAATTTTTAAAATTCAAACTCACTAAAATTCAATAAACTACTGAGATTGATAAATACCTACTTGTATCACAAAACTTTGACCATAAATCAGTAAAATGAATTATTCTTGCACTCCTATGTCTTCTTCAGACATTTTTTTAAAATGACAAAACTGGATTATTCAAACTTAAAATGTCACCCATAAAAATTGCTGTCACTTTCCCTCTGCATCATTCCACGAAATATTATCATGTAAGAATTTCAGTGAAGGCACACAATACACATCACATCGACACATTACACTACACTACACATTACACGGAGAAATGTCAAATTCCGGCCCTTTTACCTCCGTTCGTGATTAGTCGCTCGACAATTCCTCTTCATTAACAGCAAAAAAGAAATATTCCAGTCCACGGCCAGTCACCAGACACGACCCGTCCCGCGTGCACCCTAAAAACCCAACCCTACTCGTCTTTTAAAAACCATCTGGGCAAAAATAGCAAAACCCGACCTCACTCGCCCATCCGCAGCCCTCAACCTTCACACATTCATTTCACCTTTTCCTTTTCACTTCTCGCGCTTATTTCGCACAAAGTCCCACGGAGCGTACATTAAAACACATCTTTCCACACTCTCCTCCAGCCGGCGTGGTGTGTGGGAGGTGCCAGAGTCGGTTTTGTGAAGAGGACACTCACCTGGCCAAGATGGGAGAGCTGCATGTAAACAAACTGGCTCTCCCCCGCAGTGTGACGTCAGGTCACGTGACATCTGCAGGGGCTGCGCGCTTACTTTAATTATGCAATATTCATATGTCTTTACGGCTACTCTTTATGTCGTATATATTGCTCTCTTTTTCTGGGATAACATGGAGCTATACAGTGTTCCGTAAGTACTCGTAGTATGGCTATCATGTATAATGATCAAAGAATACATGGATAGACTGGACGAGGGTCATTGAACAGAGCACACGAATCAATATTTCAGTACATAAATCAGCAGAATATATGGATCGTTCTTTCATCACATTCATATACTCACAGAGCCAAAGTTCATGAATATATATATATATATATATATATATATATATATATATATATATATTATGGCTTATACGTGTGTTAATTGATTTATATCAAAACATCATATAAGGCGTACATACATGTATTCGATTTATCACTTCAATAAGAATGTGTATGTGTTTCTGATAATCTTTCTTGCCCGTGAAGATATTTATAGATTCTTTATTGACCTTCGTGAGATTATATAATATGCAACATGAAGTGTCGGTCTGAAGAGCCGAAAATAAGCAAAGGGAAATATCTATAAATGGCGTAATATTCGTGATTTTATAGCTCATGGTATCATCACGAACTCGTCAATTATGGAAGATATCTCACGCACGCGAATGTACACTCAAGCAGACGCCGTCTGATGAAGAATGAATATAATTTATTAATATTGATCTTCGTTAGCTTATTAACAAACTTGTGGGAAAATACTTTGTAAGTATTGGTGTACCGAACATGTATTTGTGACTAGATATAAAGATGATTATTCGTAAGTTCGTGGACACACACACAAACATAACACGCACACACACACACACACACACACATATAAAGGTCTCTCCTTCTTTAACTCTCTCTCTCTCTCTCTCTCTCTCTCTCTCTCTCTCTCTCTCTCTCTCTCTCTCTCTCTCTCTCTCTCTCTCTTCTCTCTCTCTCTCTCTCTCTCTCTCTCTCTCTCCCTCTCTTTCTCTCCACGTGTGGGAAGATGCCATATCATGTCCCATATTGATTCCTTCATATCAGATGGTATTGGCCGAACTCGAGGGCAATGGACGCAAATACAGTGCATGTAAGAGAGAGAGAGAGAGAGAGAGAGAGAGAGAGAGAGAGAGAGAGAGAGAGAGAGAGAGAGAGAGAGAGAGAGAGAGAGAGAGAGAGAGAGAGAGAGAGAGAGAGAGAGAGAGAGAGAGAGAGAGAGAGAGAGAGAGAGAGAGAGAGAGAGAGAGAGAGAGAGAGAGAGAGAGAGAGAGAGAGAGAGAGAGAGTGTGTGTGTGTGAGAGAGAGAGAGAGAGAGAGAGAGAGAGAGAGAGAGAGAGAGAGAGAGAGAGAGAGAGAGAGAGAGAGAGAGAGAGAGAGAGAGAGAGAGAGAGAGAGAGAGAGAGAGAGAGAGAGAGAGAGAGAAAGAGAGCGAGAGAGAAAGAGGGAAAGAGAGAGAGAGAATGTAGTAAACGAGAAATGCAAGAGCGAAGAGATGGAAACAAACCGAGACGGAAGGAGGGCGTAGGCGTACCAGTAAATGAATCAGTTGATGGCCAAGCAACGGAAATAACATCTAATCGACCCTCTTCCCTCCCTCCCCTTCTTTGTTTTCCCTCCCGATCCATCTCCTCCCCTCTTTCC
>BOPN01000421.1:22500-25000 GCA_017312705.2 Penaeus japonicus | reverse complement strand
GTAATGATGGAGGTGGTGGTGATGTCGTGGTGGTGGTGATGATGATGGTGGTGGTGATGATGATGATGATGATAATGATGGTGGTGGTGGTGATGATGGTGGTGGATGTGTGATGATGGTGGTGGTGGTGATGATGATAATGGTGGTAGTGATGATGATGATGGTGGTAGTGATGATAATGATGGTAGTGATGATGAGGGTGTTAATGATGATGGTAATGGTGATGATGGTGGTGGTGGTGATGATATTTCTAAATCCTTCCGTCGAAACTGTACAGGTTATTTTTAGCCTGGACATCCTTTTCTCTGATGGCCTTTATTGTTTAGCGAGAGGCTGATCCTTCATGCGCTGATATCTCCATCTATCTTGAAGATACTGACCTCTTTCGTGCTTCCCGGTTACCTCCTCGTAAGGTAGCCGACCATGAAAGGCAATAATAAGAAGTATAATGATAATGATGATGATACTGATACTACTAATAATAACGATAATAATAAAATAATAATGATAATGATATTGACAATTCGTTCTTCCAACTTACCCTCACTTAAACCGTTAAATTTAAAAGACGGGCTCCTCCAAAGATGCTTAATAAATGTATTTCTTATTTCCAAGATTTCTTATTCTAGTTTTAATAGAAGGAAAGGACAGTGTTTTAATATGTTTGAATTACTTTTCTACAATTACTGAATGGAGTGTTGAGGTGAATTCGCTGCACATTTGAAAATTGACATCTAAGGTATTGTGAAGTTGCAAAGATTTTAATGATTCTAACCTCCTTTGTTGCTACCAGCACTCGGATATTGAATACCATCAATAACCTCTAATTCATTCTGAGCACTAAAGAACTTAAAGCGGAGAGCATTCATCTACAGCAACATTTCCTTACCATTGCAGAGTTACCGAAGACCTTTGAATGCAGCACCCGTAGTGTCTCCAACGCACCTACAGCGCCACCTTCAGGCGTTTCCAAGAGCCTTGATGGGACACCTTCACAATCAGCTGTTTTCACCTTTCTTCATTCACCTGTATAAATCAGGGTGATGCCGCTACTACGTCCTAGATTGCCTTCTCATCAACAACCATTTTGTTACCAGGTTGAGATGTAAGCAACCGGAGAAGTCTAATCTCTCTTATGCCTCGGAATATGTTGTCCAATGCCCACATAGCGTTATAAACACATAGGGCTCAATTGAACCGGCGTTCACTACCGTTCCTCGACCCTAGAAAGTGTCACGACTGAGACCTTTAAAATAGATCACAGAGCAGCACCAGTCGTCGACAACCTCTGCCACAAGCGTTCAGTCTTTCTGTCTTTTTTCCTCTCCTCCTCCTTCCCTCTTTCCAACATCTCTCCTATTCCATTCCTTCCTGTCTCCCTCTCCTCGTTTATGCTTTCCCCCGATTCCTTCTTCCCATCTCTCCCTCCTTCCCTCCTTCAACTCCCCCTGTCCAATCCCCTTTCGTCTTTCTAACCGTCACCCTCCCTTTAATCACTGCGCTTTACTCAGACCCTATTTTTGCAAAAACATTAGGAGGTAGAAATTATGAAGAACAAAAGAAGGAGAAAAAAAAATGTGTGTAAGGAAAGGTATGCATAAAAATCGAAGACAACAATTAGACAAGAAACAAGCCATCACGAAGAAGAAATATAAGAAAAGACCAAAAAGCACACGCAGCGACAAGAAAAAATAAACACGAAAAGAAACAAAAGAAGATGGCCTTCCGTCATTCCAGATATTCGGAGTCTAATGTTTCGAATTTTCACCCATTAATATTCGGAAGCTTAACACGAACTTGGTCCGCAGAAAAAAAATTGTTGAAAGAGTTGAAACACGCCATTCTTTGAAAACACGTCGGATCTCTTCATCTATTTATTTGTTGATAAATATCTATTATAAGTATTTCAACAGGTCTGTGTTTCATTAGCATCATCAAGGGACTCGAGTGAATGCGTGTGTCTGTTTAAACGTAGGCCAATTCCTGTTCGTTTGTCATAAGTGTTTAAATGCGCGTTTATTTAGTTGTATATAATCACTGTGTGTATTTGTTGGTGGATGAAAACTTGTCTGCATGCACGCGTTGGTGTGAATGAATGCATGACTATACTGCATGTCTGTATATGTATATTCCCAGTAGGAAACAGATTTAGAAGCAAGAAATATGCCAAGGGACCACGTATATGAAGGTACATCATGCTTTGGGGGGTTTCATAATGTAGTTTATTTTCCTTACGCAAAAATAGCCCTTGCAGATTAACGTCATGGATCGTTCTCATATGCATGTATATTGTATAATGCATTTCTCTTTTTTCTATGTGTGTGTGTGTGTGTGTTGTGTGTGTGTGTGTGTGTGTCTGTTTGTGTGTGTGTGTGATTATTTGTGTTTGTTGATTTGTGTATTTGTATGTACATGTTTTGTGTCTTCCTGAGAGCGTGTAAATGTATACATCTACAAACAACATCTTGCAAGTAAAAAACATTCACGCATGTAACTTTGC
>BOPN01000421.1:7500-10000 GCA_017312705.2 Penaeus japonicus | reverse complement strand
ATTTCGAATAGAGTTTAAATTCACTTAGATTCGTGGCTCTATTTGTTCGACTCAAGTAAATTTCGTCTTGAAAAAGGTGTGAATGCAAATAAATAATTCTGCAATGCAAATTATGCAATTCAAGTTTGCGTTAACATCAACATTGATAAGATTCTAAAGATATACTGTCGAAACTTCTATTGCACAGCACCCATTGTCCAATTATTCATTTTAGTTCAACATGGCTATTATGGTTAGTTTACTCACATAAGTATCGTAATTAATATTTGACTAATCTATTGGGATTAGTATTTGACTCACTTATTTTTGCCTTACGTTTGACTCACGTGAGCTTTTTTTTTATTCAAAGTGTTTCACTCACATGATTATCGATTAACTCACACTAGTATAGCGGTTAGAGCTTGATGGTTAGTGCTAGACTCCCATAGCAAGACCAACCCTAAATATAATTGTTGGATCGCCTTCACTTAATCAGTAATCAATCTATTTTCTCACTTGATTACATTTACATTACATTGTCTACGATCAGGTTTTCCATTTCCTTGCGTATTCACAGAACAAAACTCCCAGAAAGCAAACTTTTTTCACGCAACCTGTCGCTACACTTTTGCAAGTTGACCGCGTAAAAGTTCTCAGTGACTGGACTGTTCACGAAAATGAAATGTTTAACGAAATGTTTGAGGAAAAAGATAATTGTTTTAACCCTGTGCTCTTTATAAAAGAATAATGGTTTACCTCACTGCACATTGGCTTTTGTTTGTTTGTTTATTATTGTTTGAAAGATGTTTTCCTAGAAAGTTTTTCATCTGACCGTATTCACGCAAAAGTTTTGCATTTTGCATCTACGAAATATAGTCTTGGTCCAAGTAAAAAATCTATGGAGGATAAAAAAAAGCTCTTTTTATCTATGAAAGATAGTACTTATCCCAATTCCTAGGTTTCTCATTCTACGAAAAACAGTATTTTTCCCATTTTTATTTTTTTCATCTATTGCAGATAGCGCTTGTCTCATTTCAAAACTTTCTCTCCGTTTTGACATTCCGAGATAGTAATTCTCCTTACTGAGTGAAAATCGCCTGTAACACTGTGCAGTGTCCATCAACTTTACGCGTGTTTGTTCAATGTTCAGTTTTATTCGTTATTCACCGTTTTCCTACCAAGTATTAGCACCCAAGGCCGTATCATCTACAGTCTCCTCCTTACCGAGTCTCCGTTGCTATCTTCTTCCATTACCATTTGTAATATAACAAATGGAGTAGCATTTTCCTTCCACCGCTTGTGGAATGAGAAATACCAACTACGGTCCTCCCTGTGCACATTATTCCTTCAAGATGACATAATAATCCATTCAAGGTCAAAGCCCCCATTCCCATGATATTTGTGCGGATCCTGGTACCGGCGACATTGTTTGTGATAACCTTCTTATTCCCGATTCCTGATTTCTACAGCTATTAACTAATGATTAAACGCTTATTGGTGAAAGCGGCGTTACACATAGCGATTTCAAGGAAAATTTATATATGCAGCCTTGCCTTTTTTTTTTCTTTTTTTTCTTTTTTACTTATCCTCCACTTCTTCCCACCGCTTTCCTTTCCTATACTTTATCCCTCTCTTCTGTCTCCATATTTACATTCCCTTCTTTTCTATTTCCTTTTTTCATCTATCCCTTTATCCTCCTTTCCCCCTCTTTATCTCATTCCATTTCTACTCTCCTCTCCCCTTTCATCTCATTTCCTTTCTCCTTCCTTCTCCTCCTAATTTCATTCCCTTTCTATTCTCTTTTTCCCTATCACTCCCCATCTCCCCGTCCCTCCTCATCTCCCCGTCCCTCCCCATCTCCGTGTCCGTCCCCCGCCCTCCCTAACCGCCCCCTCTCTCCTCCGGCAGACGGTGCACCACACAGGGACGCTACCGAGGAACCTCGTCTCGCGCCTGAGCCTTAACGACCTCGAGAGGCTGAAGGAGCAAGTGTGCCCTTGTCGACCGCCCGAGATCGGCTTCTTCTGCCCGAGCTTCGTCAAGGACTTCGTCAAAGCGAACCGGTGTTCTTAGGAAATCCCAGGACCTCTTTTTTCTGTTGCTTGCTCCACTATATTCGGATTACGTAGGCTAAGGATGGTACGAGAAGAAGGGAGTGCAGAGGATTAGGGGATGGAGAAGGAACAACACCTGAAGGCGCACCATGATGCTCAACTCGAAGGAATCCTCAACCGAACGCACAGCCTTGAGCATTCCGGTGCTTCTTGCGTTCGTTTGAGCATCACGGCACTCAACCGGAAGCGAGGACTTAATTCGTTGTTAAAATGTGTGAATTTGTGAAAAACGGAATTGAAAAAATGGAAGACAACATTCACAACGCTATATTGAGATGTTGGAAATAAGATAAAATATACATAGTGATATGAACATCAACAAGAAAATAGTGATAATTCGCCATTCTAAATACTTTATTTCATGCACAACTGATTACAAATTGTACGCGAACTTGAACTGATATGTA
>BOPN01000421.1:0-2500 GCA_017312705.2 Penaeus japonicus | reverse complement strand
ATACATACATACATATATATATGTATATATATACATATATATATATATATATATATATATATATATATATATATATATATATAATGATAATAATGATAATAATAATACTAATAATTACCATTATAATCATTATCTTGATTATTATCTTTAATATTCGTATTTTTATAATCAATACACTATCAACAATAGTGTTATCATTATTTTCACAATCATCATCATGATCATATAAAGTATATATATATATATATATATATATATATATATATATATATATATACATATATATGGATATATATACACGCACGAACACTCGCACAGGTACATTCACACAGCGTGTGTGTGTATGCTAATTTGTTTCACTGAAGAACATGGATCTCATTTTGCACTAGAGCTTGAGTGATTAAAACATCTGTTGATATATGCAATGTTTGTAGTTGATAAAATCATTATTGAACAATTTTTTGTTATCATTATTAACATCTCTTCACTGTCAATCTCAAAAATATTTTTCATTAACGTACGATCCTTATCCCCAAATATATAGCACACCCAATAGATAAATAAAAAATAACACGACCAAGTATGAAACAAGAAAAATAATTTTAAGCCCGCGGACCAGCGCACAAGACCCGCGCCGAATTCATGGCTCCTGAGAGACCTCTGTCGGTGATGGGGGAGTGACGTCATTATCCTGACAATTAATAGTCAACTTCGCGGCTTCCTTAGATCGTGGGTTGAATTACAGGCATCGGGTTCGGTTGTGCTTGGACACACGCTTTCACTCCTCCTTATGCTTTCTGGTATTCTATCTGAATTGCTGGGAACTTTTTAGCTGTAGGATTATGCGCTTGTCCTGTTTTGTTTTGTTTTTTCTTCTCTTACTTTTCGTTTCGATTTTTCTTTCTTATTCTGTCTGTCTCTTTCTCTCTCTCTATCTATCTATCTATCTATCTATCTATCTATCTATATCTATCTTTCTATCTATTTATCTATCTATCAATCTGTTTATCTATCTATCTATTTATCTACTTCTCTATTTCTCTCTCTCTCTCTCTCTCTCTCTCTCTCTCTCTCTCTCTCTCTGTCTCTCTCTCTTTGTCTCTCTCTCTCTCTCTCTCTCTCTCTCTCTCTCTCTCTCTCTCTCTCTCTCTCTCTCTCTCTCTCTCTCTCTCTCTCTCTCTCTCTCTCTCTCTCCCTCTCTCCCTCTCTCCCTCTCTCCCTCTCTCCCTCTCTCCCTCTCTCCCTCTCTCCCCCCCTCTCTCTCTCACTCTCTCTCCTACAAGTATATATCATATCTGAGTCGGTTACTTTGCACAGCCTTTCTCGGCCAATAACTTCACAGCTTCAAAGAAACAAAATGTCAACTGCAGATAACAACTTGACATTCTCCTTCAACACTGCCTGATGTGATGAGACGTTTGAATAAAAAAATATATAAATCAATTGCCTTGTTCTTCTTTTATTTTCCAATTCCTTTGAATAAAGTTATTTAACTTGTGGTTCAAAGGAATGTGGGTGTGAGGGCACGGTTTGTACACATACGAACGCACAGACGCATACACGTATAATATACAATTATGATATACAATTACACACACTGACACGAGTACCTATGAATAAACACATGCACACAAATTAGCATACACGCACAAGTACACACCCTTACGCATTCAGATATGCACACACATATACACACACAAAATAACATTCACGCACAAGCACACACCCTTACGCACGCAAGTATCCACGTACGCAAACAAACACACACAATCACACGCAAACACATGCAGACAATCATGCACACATTCTTTTCAGTTGCTGCTGTACAAATGTATTCCACAAATGTATTCCATGGTCATGCATGCTAAACACGAGTAGAAAATCATGGTCACTAACACCCACAGAGGGTGTGATGCTTCAAGAAAGGAAAGAAAAAATAATAAAAATGCAAAATATAAATAAGGAAATGACATAACTAGGAAGGATTGACAGAGTGAAGAAACAGATGGAAGACTAATGCTATTCGTAATGGTCATTAATATAGGATAAAGATGTTGATGATAATGATAGAGATGAAAGTAATGACGGTGATGATAATGATGATAATGGTAATGATGATGAACATATTAATGATGATAGTAATAATAATGATAGCAACAATAATAACGTTGATAATGATACTGATCATAATATCCTATCCATACACTACACCCTCCTCTGTCTCCCCCCCCCCCCCCCTCTATCTTTTCTTACCTTCATCTTCTTCCATTTTACCTCCCTGTCACCTTCTCTACCTCTTTCTCTTCCTTCCTCTCCCTCCTTCCATCCCCCCCTTTCCTCCTCCTCCCCTCAGTCACTATTCTTCCTTCCCTTCATCTCCCCCCTTCTTCTTCCTCCTCCCCCTCCGCCCCTCTTCCTCCTCCTTTCCCCTCTATCCTTCTTCCCCCTTCCCCCCTCTCCCCCATTCCTCCTACCCCCCTCCGCCCCTCTTCCTCTTCCT
>BOPN01000420.1:491895-509301 GCA_017312705.2 Penaeus japonicus | reverse complement strand
AGTGCGTGTGTGTGTGTGTATATATATATATATATATATATATATATATATATATATATATATATATATATATATATATATATGCGTGTGTGTGTGTGTGTGTGTTTGTGTGTGTGTGTCTGAGTGCACACACAAACACACACATATATATTCTTTTTTTCTTTTCCTTTTTTCTCTAATTTCTTTTTTTCTTTATGAATCGCAAAGCACACACAGCGGCGTGCACAGCACAGGCATGATAAAACACTGCCACAGTAAAAAAAATAAGGAGTAAACTCGCACCTTTTTCCTTCTAAAAAAGTTCATCAGGAGTAAGCAGTCAAAATTGAATAGTAGAGGTAAATTCTGACAAGAATATATACTAGACAGATAGACACAAGGAATAAGGACTGTATCAGGTCACCGAAGGAGGGTCAAGGTCAATTAATCTAGGGAAAGCTTTTCCCACCAAAAAGGACGTAAGTTCATCCACACCCCACTGAACAGAGCTGAAATTGAAATTGGACAATTTTAGATCAATAGCGATTCATTTTTTTTCCTTGGTGCGAATTAAATGATTTATGAATCAATTTAACGTTATTCCACTTAAGTTGACCAGCATCATGCATGTGGATAGAACAAGCCTTAGATTCCCTGGCGTGCCTAACATCGCGTTCACTTGCGCCTGATGATGAACTCTCTTTAAAAGCTTGAAACGTTGCGAGTTTACACTTCCTTGCTCTGGCAGTGTTTTGATATACATATATTTATGTATATATATGAACACACACTAATTGGAGTTTTACGGAAGTATATAAAAGAAAATGGATATACTAATACCTATTCCTAATAATCAGTAGTTCAATTTCTGAAGGGTAGACAATGCATAGAAAGTCCATCTATAAATATAAATATCATTCACCTATAAAAGGCATTAGGTAATTGATTACATAATAAAAAAGGTGAAAACACGACTCCGACTTTAATACCGAAGAATTTATGTGAGACGTTTTAAGGCCTTTTCCTTTGTATATCTCCTGATCACATAAGAGTGAATCTGTCTCTCTGTCTTGTTATCGCTCTCTCTGTCTCTCTATCGCACACTCTCTCCCTCTCTCTCTCTCTCTCTATCTATCTCTTTCTCTCTCTCTCTCTCTCTCTCTCTCCCTCTCTCTTTCAGACCTGTAATGAACTTCCGAAATACATAATCATGATAAACGCATTTCAACAGCTCAAAAAGATCGCTAATCAAAATAGTACTCCGCTTCAAAAGAGGACTAAATATATATTGCACAAAGTAAACAAGTCAGAATGCTTGCAGAGTTTTCTTACAAGCATGTTTATAAAATTTATCGACCATGACACCGACCTCGCAGTCCTGAGCCGACAGCAGCGGTCACTCGACGACCTCATCGCCACACAAGCGGATACTGGCGCACGCACGGAGACACGAACGCACTCGCGGAAAGGCATACGTGAAGAAAGGGAAAGAAAGAAAGAAAGACAGACAGACAGATAGATGGACGAACAGAGACGCATACACATATGGATAAAGCACATAGATACACACGCAAACACATACACAATCTACACTTAAATTCACACACACATTCCTCAATTAAATTAGAATCAAAATTCCCATTCCCATAGAAACATGCATAAAGACAGGCACACGTGCATGCGAATAAAATGAAATACAGACTGAGGAATACAAAGCCACAGACACACGGAGGGAAAAATACACACAGGCACACGGAGGAAAACAAAGACACAGACACACGGTGGAAAACATACACACACACATGGAGGAAAACAAAGACACAAACATACGGAGGGAAACATACACACAGACATAAGAAGGAAAATACAGACACAAACACACGGAGGAAAACATACACACAGACACATGGAGGAAAACATACACACAGGCACATGGAGGAAAACATACACACAGACACACGGAAGAAAACATTCATACAGACACACGGAAGAAAATATACGGACACACGAAAGAAAACATACACACAAACACAGGTAGGAGAACATACACGCAGACACACGAAGGAAAACATGCGCGCAGACACACAAAGTAAAACAAAGACACAGACACAAGGAGGAAAACAAACACAGTCACAAAGAGGAAGACAAATACACAAACACGCAGAGAAAAACATACACAGACACACGGAGAAGAAAAAAAACACAATGAATAGACACAGAAACACAAAGCAAATACTTTAAAAAACGGAAAAAAAACACACACTCACACACAAAAGCAGACGCAAACAGAAAAACACGCCAAGAGGAAGACAGAGAAAACTAGACACAGAAAACCAAGGAAAATACAGGAGACATAGACTCGGGGGAAAAACAAAGTATACACATACACTCGAATAAAAACAAAAGACACACACGCGTACGAAAGAGAGAAAAACGGAGAAACGGACAAACAACAATGAAAACCTTAAACACAGATATGTGGAGAAAAACAAACACGGAAAGGAATCGACAGGAAGAAAGACACACGAAAAGAAACACAGACAAAGAAAAGATATAGAGGCAGATAGGAATACGAGTACACAGATGCGACGAAGAGGAGAGAGAAGAGAGAGGAAGAAAGAGAAAAGGGGAGAGGAGAAGTGAGAGAAAAAAAAGAGAGAAGAGAGGAAATCAAAACTAATAAGCGAAGTAAAATGATAAAGAGGAAGAAAACCGTGAAAGAGAAAGAAAAAATGACAAAATGAAAATAGATAGAGCGACATAAAATACAATGTATATACCCAATATATGAGAAGAGAAAAGAAAGGAAAATAGAAGAGAAATAAGAGAAATAAAATGATAGAGAAATAAGAGAAATAAAATGATAGAGGAATTAAAAGAAATAAAACAAAACAAAAGGGAAACAAAGAGGAAGCGAAAGAAAATACGCCATATATACTTAAAATATGAGAGGTAAACAAAGTCCAAAATGGTTCCAAAGGAAGGAAAAAACTGCTACGAATTGCTACAGGGAAAAGCGAGTGCCTGACCTTGGCGGCGTGTCGCGGGTTCTAGCAAGGTCGCTTCGTGTGGCCTGTATATAAGCGCCAGAACTTGGATGCGTCTTCAGTCCTCACCTGGCACTAGCACGCTACTCTCAAGGTACAGCGATTTATTTCTCTATATTTTGTTTGATTAATAGTGGATTGCTCTGCGCACTTGCAAGATGGAAATGAGAATGTCTTTGTCACTCGGATGGTGTCGAATGACATTTGCAATGATCTGTTCATTGTCTTATTATAGATATCTTTCGCTTTATGTTTTTACTTATCTTAATATAATACGGGGAAAATGAACGAATACACACACAACCAGGTGCATATATGCATGTATGGTTCTATCTGTATATCATTTGCCATTATCAGTTTATGCATTTATATAATTGTGTAATTGCATCTGGCTGTCCCCAGATGAACGGCCGTCTCCTCATCGCCCTGGCCCTCGGCGCCGCCCTCCTCGACTTGGCCCAGTGCATCATCCTCCTGACGGCTGGTACCGCGGCCGCCACCACCGGCGTCACCGTCAGCGCCGCAGGTCTGGCCGCCGGCGCCGCTGCCGTGGGTGCTCTGGCCATCGGCGCTGCGGCAGCGGTGGCTCTGGCCAACCGTGGAAAGCGCGAGGCTTCGTCCTGCCTTCCCTTCACCAGCCCCGAGATCTACTTCACCATGGCCGCCAACTCAGACTTCCTCGACTGCGGTCGCCGCTACGTGTGCGAACTCGAAGCCACCGCCGACGACAAGCTCGCCCACGAGGAGCTCCTCATCCGCAACCTCTTCGGGTAAGTACAGCCAACACATTTGGCACTCAATCTTGCACTTGTTCAGACTCTTCTCCAAACACTCATTGCCTTGCTTTTGCTTCATTCATCATGAATTCCTGTTCCCAAACCAGACGCAGCACGAGTGCCATCAGCGGGGTCGCCGGAGGTTTCTTCGCTGACGCAGGCAAGGTCGGTGCCATCAACGGCACTGCCGCCTGCGCTCAGACCTTCAGCAGCTGTCCCTTCGACAGGAAGTCCATCTACCTGGCATTCAAGGAAATCCAGAACACTGCCTGAGTCTATTTCTTTTCTCATCTCACCAACACTGCAACCATAGACCCTACGAGGACAGGGTAGTTTGCGTTGCGTATGTGTTTCATCTCCGCCATCAGTGCCAAGACCCAAGTGCCGGGTGTGGCACGGCATCATGAGAGAGCGTGCCAATGGCAATCATAACGGCCTAAGGTCGTGCTGTTGCGTGTATGTCTCCAGTCATCAGAGCCGTTCCTATCATGCCATTCTTCACTCTGTCATTGTCATCTCGTCTACACTCCACATCATCCTTCAATATCCACACAACACTAGGTTGTTATCTCTTCTTGTACTATATGATGGTTCATTCTACTCTTTGCTATATTTGTCCAAGAAAAGGAAAATGTCCTGATGACGATTTCAATGCTATTCTCTCCATTTATTTCAAAGTAAAAATAATAGGAACTATTTCTTTTTTTTACCAGTCCTACAGCAATAAAGAACGAAATTCTTTCCGTTACGAAAAATGATGATAAGAATGATTAGTATCTTAATTATTATGATAATAATCTTTTAGGTAATGCTAAAAGTAGAACTAGTAACAGTAGTAATGATAATGATGATGCAAATGATAGTGATAATAATAATGATAACAATAATATGATGATAATTATACTACTACTATAAATGATAATGATGCTGCTACTACAAATGAGGATAATGATAGCAATAATAATAATGATGATAGTATGAATAATGATTATGACTGTGATAGTAATAATGATAACAATAAGGGTATTCATAATGATAATCATGATGATAATAATTATGATAATTTTCATTATTGTTATCATTATCATCCTTACCATCATTGATCATTATCATCATAATGATTATTATTATCATCTTTGTTATAACTATCATTATCATAATTATATCAGTGATGATAATGCTAATAATGATAATGATGAAAACAATGATAATGATAGTTATAATAATGATAGTAATAATGAAGATGATAATTTTGATGATAATGATAACAATCATGAAGATAAAAATGATTATGATGATAATAATATTGATAATGATGAAAGTGATAATGATGATAAGGATAATACTAATAATAATGATGATGATAATAGCAACAACAATAATGATCATGATAATGACACGATCAATATCATCATTATTCATTAACTGTAAAAATGACAACATTAACAAGTTAAATGATTATAATGACAAATCATGATAATTGTTATTTTCCTTTTATTATCCTTAAAAGGACAGTTTCAAAGAGTGACGACAATGATGATGATAATATTCCTGAAAACATTGATAATAAACATGACTTCAAAAAGGGAAGTTGATGATAAAACAGTAGCAATAAAAGTGTTGACAAATCTGATGAAAATCATAACTATAGAAATAATTACGATAGTGCTGAAGATATAAGTGTTAAAGATACATACTGACTGTACGTGGTAGTACTTTGTGAATATGTCTTTTATTAATTAAATATGTCAATACATATTTTCTGCAAGGGTATTGATATCATAACGTGATAAGAAACGACCCTATTACAATAACTAAATCTCATGTAAGTATGATTATCGTTTTTGGTAATAATTCCTACTATGGATATAATCATTATAGTTATCATTATAGTTACAATGGTTATCACTATTACGATCCAAGAAGCAACAGGTAACTGCATTAAATAGCCTAGCCAGTGCGTCATTAGTATGTATTAGTATTAGGATTTGAATTATTATCATTATTATCATCATCATTATTATTATTATTTTATTCATTTATCATTATTATTATTTTTTAAAGCGACCGCGGGAACGAGATGATAGTTTTTCAAATTTCTAACATTGAGAAGCTAGCATTTATTTAATATTTAGAAACTAGTCCTGGTTATGGTGGTATCAGCTATAGAAGGTATTAAAGAGGCGGGCACTATTATAAGTTCTCGTTCAGTAACATTGACTAGTTTGTGTCTTATGACATGAAGACGAAGACGAACTATAATAATTGTTCATATCATATGTAAATACTTATATTGTATAATGCACTTCCTGGGGCACAGACTTGTTGTAGAGTGTTAATATTTCAGTGAACTTTATTTTTTTCAAAGCTAAATAAAATTATTAGACAGATTACGGAAAAAAAAGGCAGATATGAAATAGAGTGACGGAAATAGAAGCAGTGTCATGATTTGGATCATAACCACTGGTATCAACTTTGGTATTCTTGTTGATTTATTTTTCTTATAATAATGATCATTATGATGAGTAGTTGCGCATCAAGATTTTGAGTATTATTAAGATTATTATACTTATCATTATCCTTGTCATCATTATCATTCATCATCATTATTACTATTATCATTATTATTGTTGTTATATTTATAATTGTCATTGTTATTACTATCATCCTCTTCATCATTAATATTATCATTATCAACAGAATGATCAATTTCATCATCATTATTATTACCATTATGATCATTATCATTATCATCATCATAATCATTTCTGTAATTATCCCTGTTATAAATATCTATTTCCATAACTCTTGTAGTCGATATACAGCGAAAAAAAAGAAATACCTGATAAAACATTTATGTTATGTCATTGACGGAGTGGAGTTAGAACCGTTATTACGACATTCATTTTTATTTCGAATAAACATATCACAGAGGCACAGTAAGCCAGCCGTCATATGACAGAGGAAGAGACAACCTATCGTAAAGTGACTTTCAGGGACCACGGGGAGTGTGGACGAGATGACAATGACAGAGTGAGGAATGACATGATAGGAACGGCTCTGATGACTGGAGACATACACGCAACAGCACGACCTTAGGCCGTTATGATTGCCATTGGCACGCTCTCTCATGATGCCGTGCCACACCCGGCACTTGGGTCTTGGCACTGATGGCGGAGATGAAACACATACGCAACGCAAACTACCCTGTCCTCATAGGGTCTATGGTTGCAGTGTTGGTGAGATGAGAAAAGAAATAGACTCAGGCAGTGTTCTGGATTTCCTTGAATGCCAGGTAGATGGACTTCCTGTCGAAGGGACAGCTGCTGAAGGTCTGAGCGCAGGCGGCAGTGCCGTTGATGGCACCGACCTTGCCTGCGTCAGCGAAGAAACCTCCGGCGACCCCGCTGATGGCACTCGTGCTGCGTCTGGTTTGGGAACAGGAATTCATGATGAATGAAGCAAAAGCAAGGCAATGAGTGTTTGGAGAAGAGTTTGAACGAGTGCAAGATTGAGTGCCAAATGTGTTGGCTGTACTTACCCGAAGAGGTTGCGGATGAGGAGCTCCTCGTGGGCGAGCTTGTCGTCGGCGGTGGCTTCGAGTTCGCACACGTAGCGGCGACCGCAGTCGAGGAAGTCTGAGTTGGCGGCCATGGTGAAGTAGATCTCGGGGCTGGTGAAGGGAAGGCAGGACGAAGCCTCGCGCTTTCCACGGTTGGCCAGAGCCACCGCTGCCGCAGCGCCGATGGCCAGAGCACCCACGGCAGCGGCGCCGGCGGCCAGACCTGCGGCGCTGACGGTGACGCCGGTGGTGGCGGCCGCGGTACCAGCCGTCAGGAGGATGATGCACTGGGCCAAGTCGAGGAGGGCGGCGCCGAGGGCCAGGGCGATGAGGAGACGGCCGTTCATCTGGGGACAGCCAGATGCAATTACAAAATTAATATAAATGTATAAACTGATAATGGCAAAGGATATACGGATAGAACCATGCATGCATATATGCACCTGGGTGTGTGTGTATTCGTTCATTTTCCCGTATTATATCAAGATAAGTAAAAACATAAAACGAAAGATATCTATAATAAGACAATGGACAGATCATTGCAAATATTCGACACCATCCGAGTGACAAAGACATTCTCAACTCCATCTTGCAAGGGCACGGATCAATCCACTATTAATCAAACAAAATATAGAGAAATAAATCGCTGTACCTTGAGAGTAGCGTGCTAGTGCCAGGTGAGGACTGAAGACGCATCCAAGTTCTGGCGCTTATATACAGGCCACACGAAGCGACCTTGCTAGAACCCGCGACACGCCGGCAAGGTCAGGCGCTCGCTTTTCCGTAGCAATTCATGGCAGTATTTTCCTTCCTTTGGAACCATTTTGGACTTTGTTTACCTTTTATATATTGAATATATATATTGTATTTTCTTTCGCTTCCTCTCTTTGTCTCTCTAATCTTTGTTTCCCTTCTGTTTTGTTTTATTTCTCTGTCGTTCACGGTTATATTTCTTTTCATTCGTTTATCATTATATTTCTCTTATTTCTCTTCTATTTTCCTTTCTCCTCTCTTCTCATATATTGGGTATATATATTCTATTTTATGTCGCTCTATCTATTTTCATTTTGTCATTTTTTTCTTTCTCTTTCACGGTTTTCTTCCTCTTTATCATTTTACTTCGCTTTTTGTTTTGATTTCCTCTCTTCTCTCTTTTTTTCTCTCTCCTCTCCTCTCCCCTTTTCTCTTTCCTCCTCTCTCTTCTCTCTCCTCTTCGTCGCATCTGTGTACACGTATTCCTATCTGCCTCTATATCTTTTCTTTGTCTGTGTTTCTTTTCGTGTGTCTTTCTTCCTGTCGATTCCTTTCCGTGTTTGTTTGTTTTTCTCCACATATCTGTGTTTGAGTTTTTCCTTGTTGTTTGTCCGTTTCTCCGTTTTTCTCTCTCTGTCTTTTGTTTTTATCCGTGTATGTGTATACCTTGTTTTTTTTCCTCGATTCTGTGTCTCCTGTATTTTCCTTCGTTTTCTGTGTCTTCTTTTGGGCGTGTTTTTTTCTGTTTGCGTCTGCTTTTGTGTGTGAGTGTGTGTGTTTTTCTCCGTTTTTTAAAGTATTTACTTTGTGTTTCTGTGTCTATTCATTGTGTTTTTTTTCTTCTCCGTGTGTCTGTGTATGTTTTTCTCTGCGTGTTTGTGTATTTGTCTTCCTCTTTGTGACTGTGTTTGTTTTCCTCCTTGTGTCTGTGTCTTTGTTTTAGTCTGTGTGTCTGCGCGCATGTTTTCCTTCGTGTGTCTGCGTGTGTGTTCTCCTACCTGTGTTTGTGTGTATGTTTTCTTTCGTGTGTCCGTATGTTTTCTTCCGTGTGTCTGTATGAATGTTTTCCTCTGTGTGTCTGTGTCTTTGTTTTCTTCCATGTGTCTGTGTGTTTTCTTCCGTGTGTCTGTGTGTATGTTTTCCTCAGTGTGTTTTGTCTGTATTTTCCTCCGTATGTTTGTGTGTATGTTTTCCTCTGTGTGCCTGTGTCTTTGTTTTCCCCTTTGTGTCTGTGTGTATTTTCCCTCCGTGTGTCTGTGGCTTTGTATTCCTCCGTGTGCCTGTATGAATGTTTTCCTCCGTGTGTCTATGTGTATGTTTTCCTCTGTCTGTGGCCTTGTTTTCCTCCGGGTGTCTATATGAATGTGTATGTTTTCCGTGTGTGTGTGTGTTTGTTTTCCTCCGTGTGTCTGTATGAATGTTTTCCTCCGTGTGTCTGTGGCTTTGTTTTCCTCCGGGTGTCTGTGTCTTTGTTTTCCACGGGTGTTTATATAAATGTGTATGTCTTCCGTGTGTCTATGTCTTGTTTTCCTCCGTGTGTCTGTGTCTTGTTTCCCTCTGTGTCTATCGTTTTCTCCCTCCTCATGTCTGTGTTTTCCTTAATGCGCCTGTTTTTTGTGCTTTGTCTGTATTTCATTTTATTCGTAGGCGCGTGTGCCTGTCTTTATGCATGTTTCTATGGGAATGCGAATTTTAATTCTATTTCAAGTGTGGAATGTGTATGTGAATTTAAGTGTAGATTGTATATGTGTTTGCGTGTGTATCTATGTGCTTTATTCATATGTGTATGCGTCTCTGTTCGTCCATCTGTCTGTCTTTCTTTCTTTCTTTCTCTTTCTTCACGTATGCCTTTCCGCCTGTGCGTTCGTGTCTCCGTGCGTGCGCCAGTATCCGCTTGTGTGGCGATGAGGTCGTCGAGTGACCGCTGCTGTCGGCTCAGGACTGCGAGGTCGGTGTCATGGTCCATAAATTATATAAACATTCTTCTAAAAAATGTCGGCAAGCATTCTGAATTGTTTACTTTATGCCATATATATGTAATCCTATTTTTAAGCGGAGTACTATTTTGATTAACGATCTTTTCGAGCTGTTGAAATACGTTTATCATGATTATGTATTTTGAAAGTTCATTACAGGACTGAGAGAGAGAAGAGAGAGAGACAGAGTGAGCGATAGAGAGACAGAGAGAGCGATAACAAGACAGAGAGACAGATTCACTCTTATGTGATCAGGAGATATACAAAGGAAAAGGCCTTAAAACGTCTCACATAAATTCTTCGGTATTAAAGTCGGAGTCGTGTTTTTACTTTTGTATTATGTAATCAATTGTCTAATGCCTTTTATAGGTGAATGATATTTATATTTATAGATGGATTTTCTATGCATTGTCTACCCTTCAGAAATTGAACAACTGATTATTAGGAATAGGTATTAGTATATCCATTTTCTTTTATATACTTCCATAAAGCTCCAATTAGTGTGTGTTCATATACATACATAAATATATGTATATCAAAACACTGCCAGAGCAAGGAAGTGTAAACTCGCAACGTTTCAAGCTTTTAAAGAGAGCATCATCAGGCGTAAGTGAACGCAATGGTAAGCACGCCAGGGAATCTAAGGCTTGTTCTATTCACATGCATGATGCTGGTCAATTTAACTGGAATAACGGTAAATTGATTCACAAATCCTTTAATTCGTACTAAAGAAAAAAAAATGCTATTGATTTAAAATTGTCCAATTTCAATTTCAGCTCTGTCCAGCGGGGTGTGGATGATTTTACGTTCTTTTTAGTGGGAAAAGCTTTCCCTAGATTAATTGACCTTGACCCTCCTCCAGTGACCTGATACAGTCCTTATTCCTTGTGTCTATCTGTTTTTTAGAAGGAAAAGGTGCGAGTTTACTCCTTATTTTTTACTGTGTTTTATCATGCCTGTGCTGTACACGCTGCTGTGTGTGCTTTGTGATTCATAAAGAAAAAAAAAGAAATTAGAAAAAAGGAAAAGAATAAAAGAATATATATATATGTGTGTGTTTGTGTGTGCACTCAGACACACACACACACACAAACACACACACACACACACACACACACATATATGTATATATATAAAAATATATAACACACACAAACAAACACACTGAGAGAAACAAAATACACACATAAAAAAAAAAGACAAACGGACGAAGAACAGAAACAACTGGGGAAAACACAAGCACGGTAAGGAATCACCAGACAGAAAGACACGAAAAGAAACAGACAAGGAAAAGAACATTGAAGTAGATACGGATACGAGTGCACATATGCGACGGAGAAGAGAGAGAGGAGAGAGAGAGGAGAGGATATTAAAACAATAATAAACCAAATTGAATGATATAGAGGAAGAAAGAAAGAAAGAAAAAAAAACGTGAAATAGAGAGAAAAAACAACAACAAAGTGAATAAAGATTAGAGAAGTAATGAGAAATAGCGAAAGAAAAAACGCTATATATACTCAAGATATGAAAAGTAAACAAAGTCTAAAATGGTTCCAAAGGAAGGAAAAAACTGCTACGAATTACTATAGGGAAAAGCGAGCGCCTGACCTTGCCGGCGTGTCGCGGGTTCTAGCAAGGTCGCTTCGTGTGGCCTGTATATAAGCGCCAGAACTTGGATGCGTCTTCAGTCCTCACCTGGCACTAGCACGCTACTCTCAAGGTACAGCGATATATTTCTCTATATTTTGTTTGATTAATAGTGGATTGATCTGTGCACTTGCAAGATGGAATTGAGAATGTCTTTGTCACTCGGATGGTGTCGAATGATTTGCAAAGATCTGTCAATTGTCTTATTATAGATATCTTTCACTTTATGATTTTACTATACCTTAATATAATACGGGGGAAAATGAACAAACACGCACACACCCAGGTGCATATATGCACGTATGGTTCTATCTGTATATCATTTGCCATTATCAGTTTATACGGTATTATCAGGTGACGCATCTGGCTGTTCCCAGATAACGCCCCCTGATCACCACCTCGGCGCCGCCCTCCTCGACTTGGCCCAGTGCATCATCCTCCTGATTTGCTGGTACCGCGGCCGCCACCACCGGCGTCACCGTCAGCGCGCCGCAGGCTCAGTCGTCGGCGCCGCCGCCGGTGCTCGGGCCATCGGCGTTGCGGCAGCAGGCTTCTACGTCGTGGAAAAAGAGGCTTTGTCCGCCTTCCTTCACCAGCCCCGAGATCTACTTCACCATGGCCGCCAACTCAGACTTCCTCGACTGCGGTCGCCGCTACGTGTGCGAACTCGAAGCCACCGCCGACGACAAGCTCGCCCACGAGGAGCTCCTCATCCGCAACCTCTTCGGGTAAGTACAGCCAACACATTTGGCACTCAATTCCCGCACTCGTTCAAACTCTTCTCCAAACACTCATTGTTTGCTTTGCTTCATTCATCAGCAGAATTCCTGTTCCCAAACCAGACGCAGCACACGCTTATCATGGTCAGCGAGGTTTCTTCACACGGCGCGTCGTCAACGGCACTGCCGCCTGCGCTCAGACCTTCAGCAGCTGTCCCTTCGACAGGAAGTCCATCTACCTGGCATTCAAGGAAATCCAGAACACTGCCTGAGTCTATTTCTTTTCTCATCTCACCAACACTGCAACCATAGACCCTACAGTAGAGGTGGTTTGCGTTGTGTGTGTCTGCCAATTGTTAAGACCCAAGTGCCGGTGTGGCGCGGCACCTGAGAGAGCGTGGAACTTTCACAGGTGCCTTTTCATAATGCCACTCTGCCACGAGTGTCATTCCCAGTTAGAAATGTCACTCCCTGTCATAGTGCACATACTGTAACAGTGTCAGCAACGGCATCACTGCCATAGACTCACTTTTCGTTCAGTGTCACTCTTTTCCGAGTGCCACTTTCATCCTAGTGTCACTCCCTGTCAGAGTTTCATTTCCTAGCAGTGGTACCCTTTCATAGGCAGTGCTGCTTTTTGCTCGCTTTTTTTATGAAATGTTGTTATCAATAAAGCCTTTACCAAAAGGAAACACTCTTTTGTTGCCAGTCGCACCAAAATGTTTTAATCAAACTGTTTTAGATCATACTGTAGGTACCGTGTCAAGTTTATATTAAGAGAAAATCTAACTTCAAATAATAATTGACATCAAATCAATAAACCAAAGGAAACGATACAGAAATACAAAACACAAAAGCAAAATATTTACATAACGACAAATATATTATTGGGACAACTGAACACCCAACCCTGTGAACAAGCAAATTAGACTGAACTAGCTAGTTGGATAAAGATGATAACCAAAATTCTCCATAAGGAAAAGTGAATAACAGGAAAAAAAAACTGTAATACTAACTGCTCCATGAAACCATGTTGAAGATATAGATATTTTCCCATATGAAATTTATCAACAGATTCTCTCATTAATTACTGAATATTGAAACATGCAGTTTATGGTAAAGTACTATGATAAGTATAACAACCATTAAGTAAATAAAATAAAAAAATGAAAAGATAGAGTAAGTGATGCATAATACATCCCCTCTTGTTGAATATATTGGTATGATGAAACTAAAAATAACTTGCAATCTTACAGTATCCAAACGCAAAAACTTGTGGCTTGGAATAATATGATATATCTATTCTAGCATACAACAAGGCCGTGTGAAATAGAGAAATAATGTGTGAATTTCTAGCATATTCGATTTTTTTCCAGTGTCAAATGATATATCATCGACACATGCATTTGATACCTATCATCATATTACGAAATAATTCAAGAATTATTTACTTAAATGATAATTGTGATATATCAATCACATTCTATATTCTACAAACACACACACACACAGACACACACACACACACACACAAACACACAAACACACACACACACACACGCACATATATATATATATATATATATATATATATATATATATATACATATATATATTTATTTATAAGAACTTTTTATGCAATTGCCAGTCATTAAATTCATCGGAATCTTTTATATAGCGCACACTAATAGGAGTTTTACGAAAATATATGAAAGGGAAATGCTAATATATATATATATATATATATATATATATATATATATATATATATATATATATATATACATATGTATATAATATATATATATATATATATATATATATATATATATATATATGTGTGTGTGTGTGTGTGTGTGTGTGTGTGTGTGTGTACATACACATATTCATTCATCAATTCATATCCATATCCATATCAAAAGCGAGTTAAACATATAAAACAAAAAAAGAAAAACAATGCTAAGAGACAAAACAACCTTGAGAGGACCCACACACCTTGAGAAGAGCGTACAGTGCCGAGCGAGGACTGACGACACTGGGAAGACCTCTGCCTTATATACATACTCAGCATGACCTTGTATTGGAAACATAATGATGATGTTCATACATTAGGCAGCTGATTCCCTTGAACATTTTCTTACTTCCTTATAGTCTAATAGACACAATCTTTTTTTTTCCTTTCAATTATTTTGATGTTAATGGAAAGGATAATTTAAAGATGTATGCATCTGTATTTATATATTTTTTTAGCTTTAAACTTTCATTTGTTTGAGCTTCTTCATCAATGCATGGAGATAGTGATAATGGTAATGATAATAGTAATAGTTACAATGATGATGATAACGAGGATAAAGCTGATGATGATAATGATAAATTCAATTATAGTATTGATAATGACAAATATGATAATATCAACAAAGAGGATAATGATAAAGATGATAATAATATGAACTAAAAGGATGATGATAATACTATTAATGATAATAGAAATAACAGTAGTAATAATTATGATAATGATAACGGTTATAGTAACAGTAATGATACGATAATGAATATGATGGTAATGATAATCATGATAATAATGATAATAGTAATGTAAATGATAATAACTATAATGATAACAATGATTATGATGCTAAAAAATTATTATGATTCATGACTATTATAATAATGATGATAATAACATTGATAATAATGATGATAATGATAATGATAATGATGATAAGGATAACGATGATTATGATAATAATGATAGTGAAAAAAATGATAGTAATAATAATAGTAAAGATGATTATGATAATGATTATAATGATGATAGCAGTAATGATGATAATGGTGATGGTAATAATAATAAGAAGAATATTAATGATGACAACAATGCTCATAATTATAGTAATAACGATGATAATGATGGTAATGATTATTTTTTTCATAATTTTCATCTTCATAATTATTATCATTATCATCATCAATATTGTTATTATGATTATTGTTATTAGAGAGTAGTGATATTTTATCAATATTACAATAGTTTTCATGGTGATGAAAATAATAATTATGAAGACAATAACAATCATAATAACAACAACAATGCTCTTGATGGCAATGATAATAACAGTAGCAAAAATAAGGAAATGGTAATGCTGATTACAAAAAATTATGCTGTTAATATCATCATAACTAAGAGCAATATCACGAAGTTAATAATAACAGCAAATGGAAAGTATCTTTACATGATCTTGAAAAGTTACAAAGAAAAATATTCTTCAATTAATGCGAATAAAACACAGAGTCGCAGCCAAGAGAAGTTTAAAGACACCAAATTAGATGGCGAGACCTCAGACACTCAGGGTAGTTATCATCATGAAGAAATAATAACAAGGCTATTAACATCATATAGGAAAAGGAAGCAAGACTATATCTTTGGGAATCAAGAGCCATGCCCAGTGTCTAATCATTTCTCGAATACAAGGTCACCCCGGAGATGTATATAAGGCTGGGCTCTTCCAAGGGTCCTCAGTCCTCGTCTGGCACTCTGCATACTCGCTCAAGGTGTTCTATGAGATTTTGAAGTTTGTTAGCTGATTTCGTTGGATTTCACTTAGATTTGAGCTTATTTCGTTGTATTCTTAGATTTGAGCTTATTTGAGCATCCTTTTGTTTGTAGAGATTTAGTAATATCCTAAAGATGTGTTTGTCTATTGAGTGTCTTCTTTGTTTTGGTTCTTGTTTGTCCATATCCGAGTTTCTTTCTGACCTGCGACCCTCCCCAGATGAACGGCCGTCTCCTGATCGCCCTGGCCCTCGGCGCCGCCCTCCTCGACTTGGCCCAGTGCATCATCCTCCTGACGGCTGGTACCGCGGCCGCCACCACCGGCGTCACCGTCAGCGCCGCAGGTCTGGCCGCCGGCGCCGCTGCCGTGGGTGCTCTGGCCATCGGCGCTGCGGCAGCGGTGGCTCTGGCCAACCGTGGAAAGCGCGAGGCTTCGTCCTGCCTTCCCTTCACCAGCCCCGAGATCTACTTCACCATGGCCGCCAACTCAGACTTCCTCGACTGCGGTCGCCGCTACGTGTGCGAACTCGAAGCCACCGCCGACGACAAGCTCGCCCACGAGGAGCTCCTCATCCGCAACCTCTTCGGGTAAGTACAGCCAACACATTTGGCACTCAATCTTGCACTCGTTCAAACTCTTCTCCAAACACTCATTGCCTTGCTTTTGCTTCATTCATCATGAATTCCTGTTCCCAAACCAGACGCAGCACGAGTGCCATCAGCGGGGTCGCCGGAGGTTTCTTCGCTGACGCAGGCAAGGTCGGTGCCATCAACGGCACTGCCGCCTGCGCTCAGACCTTCAGCAGCTGTCCCTTCGACAGGAAGTCCATCTACCTGGCATTCAAGGAAATCCAGAACACTGCCTAATCGTATTTCTTTTTCTCATCTTAACATCATTGCAACCATAGACCTTAAGAGGACAGGGTAGTTTGCGTTGCGTATGTATTTCATCTTCGCCATCAGTGCCAAGACCCAAGTGCCGGGTGTGGCACTGTATCATGAGAGAGCGTGTAACCTTCACATTCATAGCGTTTTACTACTTTATGTATAGCTTTAGTTATTAATGTCATTTGCTACTGTAGCGCCTCTCCTTATAAAGTCACTTCAAACATAGTCATCTTTGACCCGAAACACAAGGTTTCTTTCCTCTGTAATAACATTTATGCAGGACATTACATCTTGTACTCTTTATTGATCTTATTGTTCAATAAAACGACTATCATATCCTTGGTGATATTCTTTCGTTGCCTTTACGAGAATTCTTAGAATGAATTACGCATGCAAAGAGGATGGAAAGTGTTATCAAGGCTGCAAATTTTAATGCGTATATATATATATATATATATATATATATATATATATATATATATATATATATATGTATATGTATATCT
>BOPN01000420.1:476895-484395 GCA_017312705.2 Penaeus japonicus | reverse complement strand
CAATAACCTTGCGTAGGAATTAAATACAGCGCATAAGGCAGATTGATCCGACATGGAAATCCTATGATCGCGTCTGTCTTTTCTACTTCGCTAACAGCCTTCTAGACGAGGCCTTTTATAGTACTAAGGTTTAGCTGTTCTCACATTTGACTAATGCTGTCTTGACGGATTTAGATTAAGTGATTCAACTCATCTCTCACTCTCTGTCTGGCTATTTGTCTCTGTCTGTCTGTTTCTGCCCTTCTCTTTCTGTCTGTCTGTGTGTCTGTCTGTCTGTCTCTCTTTCTCTCACTGTCTCTCTCTCTCTCTGTGTCTGTCTCTCTCTTATTTACATGTATTTCTTATCTATTTGTTTATTACATATATTTTTCTATCATTTCCCTATAAATATGTCCCGTATATTTTACCCCTATATATGCTTGTAATGTTCCTCAGTTGTTGTTTTTTTTTAGTATATATACAAGTACAATATTATCAGCTAAGATAAGATAACAATTTCGAATTTAAACGATGGTCGCAAACCCACGTTAACAGTTATGGCGAACTACAAAGTAAGTACTAAGTGAATTGGCTTCGGATTATTTTAGTATTTGGTGGAAGTATTTTGTATCTTACTGGATAAATGGATGAGACAGTGACTAAATGTTCCGTATGATTATAGATAACGTACCTAAAGAAAGCATATATGAAACGAATAAAAACGTAAACATGATTCTTTTTTAAATCCATGAATGGATGGAAGACAGACATTGATTTTTAAAAAATCACGAAGGAACTGATAAAGAAAGAAAAAAGGAAAAAAAAAACATCAACTCAGTATATATTTACGACGAAGATTACATACTGTTGCCACATTTAAGCCTCCAGAACTATGTAGTAATTATGTAAGTTAACATTCTCTTGAGCGCATTTTCATAACCGCCTTTTCTAAAGATGTTGACGATCTTTGTGGTTAAAAATGCGTGATATACTTTTGTGCGTCAAGTGTTCCTATAACATAGTCGTATTGTCTATCTAAATGTAAATATTATTGTTATGAATTAACAAGCATTATGACAACTGTAATTGTTAGCCATATACATCATCAATAAATGGTCATATATACTTTGATTTGAAATTGTATTAAATGATGTTTACCGTAACCAGCGCAGTTTGATAATAAGCATCAGTTACCATGTAACAATCATACAAAGTAGGGAATAGCCCAATTAAGCTATACGCTTATCAAGAGAGCTTCGCTTCGGAAACATCAAAATAGTTTCTAAAAGTACTTAATTAACTCTGAAGTCTCTTTCCCTTTGATGGAATTGAGAATTAGTGAAAGTGTTGTGGTGTTGGACCGCCATTAGTTGGTTTACGATTAACGCTTAAAAATGTTTCCAAGTTTGCACTCTTGTGTTGGAGTGATACCATCAGAGAGATATATGGTTGGAGAGAAGAAGGGAAAGAAGAAAGTGAAAGGGAAATAGGGAAAAAGAGAAGGAGAGGGAAAGAGATAGGGAGAGGAAGACGGAAAGGTGGGAGGGGAAGGGGGGGAGGGGGAGGGAAAGGGGGAGAAGGAGGGGAAGGGATGAGAGGGAGAGGGAATAAGAAAGAGAGAGAAAGAAACAATAAAAAAAATAAAAAATAAAAATCGGCAAAGCCTTGGTTCCATCGGCACCCATTATAAGTAAACATCACGAATACAAAGCCACCGCAACTACATTGTCGCGACGCATTCGAGTCTGACGCTGATTCTTGTACCTTTTCAGTGCTGTATTTGAGTATGCCTTATTACACATATAGTGAAGAGTATGTCGTTGAACTTTATGATCTCCATAAGTGAATATCGCTTGCGAAAACATTTGCTCTTTTCGACGTCGCCATCAAAACACAATCAGTTGAAAGTCTTTAGTTGTGAAACGGGAATGAATTAATATATATTCAATACCGACTATGTCAACTTCTGTTACAATACATTTGATATATTTACTATTAGTAGATCATATATGGGAAGAAGATTGATCATATTGGCAACGTTTATAGATCAAGAATCATAGTTTTTATCATATCACCGAAATGGGAACAGAAATTGCGACATTTTAGTTGCGGCGACCACTAGTTGCGAAGATTAAGTGCTGATGTGACCGCGGCTTCAGCATCTCACCTCCTGACCTTTCACCCCCCCCCCCCCCAGATGCAGACGACCCACACCCTCCTGACAGTGCTCTGTGCTGTCGCAACGCTATCTCCTACGGTTCTCGGACGGGAGATAAGCAGCTTAGGGGGTAGCACGTGCCCATGCCACCTCGAGCCCGCCCACGACTACTATCCGGGCGCAGGCGAAGGCAGCCTGATGTGGAATTGCCGCGATCGCCTCCTGCCCAGCGTCCCCACTTCCTGTTGGGCGGTTAATGCCAACGTGACTCAGGTGACGGAAGGCGCTTGTGTGAAGGGTGTTCTCATGAATATATGAACAACGTTGACTTGTGGTCTTTATATTTGTTTCCAGATTTAGATGCTGGTTATACTGTGTATGCTCTATATTTGTTTTTGTTTTTCAGATTTAGATGTTGGTTATACTGTGTCTGGTCTTCCTATTATGCATTGATTTTTTTTGTCTTCCCTCGCCCAGGTGGATCTGTTCAACCACCACATCACGACCCTCCACGCCGGAGACTTCGACGCCCTCAAGAACCTCCGCTTCCTGAACGTGTACAAGGGATGGCTCAGTCAGGTGGAGGAGGGCTCTCTCCGAACGCTGACCACACTCGAACACCTCGACCTCGGCTTTGGCTTCCTCACCGAAGTACCCGAGGAGATCAGCCACATGCCCCAGCTGCGCGTGTTGGGCCTCGAGTACAACCAGATCAAGGTGGTGCCCCGGGACCTCCTCCTGCCGCTCGCCGACAACCTCGAGGAACTGATCTTCGTCAGGAACGAGGTCGAGTCGGTGCCCGAACTCGACTTCCTCCCTCACCTCACGTACCTCGACCTGGAGGCCAACAACATCAGGAGCCTCCCGAAGAAGCTGCTGGGGGCGCTGAGTGCCCCGTGCGCCCTGTGGATCAATGACAACCCGCTGAGCGACGTCGCGGCCGCCATGCTCCTCCCGCTCCCCAACGGCAGCGAGATCCGAACCAACGCCTCGGTCGTCGTCTGGGCGCAGAACAACGCCGAGATGTCGTCCATGTTCGACCGCGACTGGCGAGTCTACGACAAAAACCAACATGACCTCGACCTCTTCGTCATGACCCAAACCTGCGACGAACCTCATGACACTCCGACTGATTTCATCCACCCTTGTGAGGCTGAGTGAGCATGAGTTCAAGAAGGGCAGCTGGGCGGATATATATATGTATATATATATATATATATGTGTGTGTGTGTGTGTGTGTGTGTGCATGTAATTGAAAATCTGCCTGCATCATCTCTTAAACTAAATAAAGAGATGCAAAAATAAATGCATTCTATAAAGAATATACCAATAATCAAACACCAATAAAAAAAGAAAAAAAAAATTAATACAAACTAATATTCCACATTTATTCTCTTCAACAAATAGCACGTGTTCCTTTCCCATGATGCTTATCTCCTTTTTTACTCTATATGACGTTTATCAGTTATAAGTGGGAAAAATTATAATTTCCTTCCTCAGCAATATATGTGATGTCGCTAGGAAATGCAATATCATGTCCCTCTCGCGATTATCACATCCCCATCAACTGCATTCTTTCTGATTTTATTACCGACATGTATATATCCCTCCTGTTTAAAAAAACCAGGGTATCATATATATATATATATATATATATATATATATATGTATGTATGTATGTATGTATGTATATATATATATATATATACACAATATCATCTATATACATATATACAATATCACCTATATGCATATATACATAATCATCTATATACATATATACAATATCATCTATATACATATATACAATATCACCTATATGCATATATACATAATCATCTATATACATATATACATAATCATCTATATACATATATACCATATCATCTATATACATATATACAATATCATCTATATGCATATATACAATATCATCTATATGCATATATACAATATCATCTATATATATATATATATATATATACACAATATCATATATCAGAATTTCTAGATAAGATTCTCCATCCCAGTTATATTTCAACAACTTTACCTGAAAAACAGAATCCTTATCAATCTCCCACGCCCTAGGTCTCCGCCTGGTACAGTTCCCATACACAAAGGATTGCCAGTCATACCACCCCATTTATACCCATCTGTTTTAATGAGTTCATTTAATGCACTGTTGATAAAGGACTAGATAACCAGCACTCCATTCCTAAGGAAATAAGATGTAGGGAAAACCTATCGAGAAAGGATTTTTTTTTTATTCAAATAACACAAACCAACCAATTAAAATAATAGAAATAATTAACAACGATCCAACATACGGTGTTACCATATACTCTACTCCATCTAATGACCCAATTACCATCCATTAAAAGAAGAAAAAGGCAACCAAACCACACAAGGGAGTCCTTGGCAACCTGACCCTCAAACCTAACTACCAAGCAGACCATTCTCTCGCGTCCCTTTCCTTGGTATGAACCACTTCCGGCGAGGCCGTCATTCGTCTCGTGTCAAAGGGTCGGTCGGCAGGGCGTGGATGCTTACAGCTCTGGCTTGCTGTTAAGGGCCGACTTATCTTGTTTGTGTTATATCTCTGTTATTATTATTATTATGATTATTATTATTATTATTACTATTACTATCATTATCATTATTATTATTATCATAATAATAATTATTATTATCACTATCCCTGTTCCTATTCCTATTATTTTCATTATTATTATCATCCTTGTTATCATTATTATCATTATCATAATTATTATCATTATTACTGTTGTCGTAATCATTATCATCAGTATTATTATCATCATTATTATTACTATTATTATTAACATTTCCATTATTAATACTATTGTTATTGCTATTATTGTTTTTATTATTATTATTTTGTTCTATTATTATTATTATTATTATCATTATTATTATTAACAATGTTATTATTATTTTCATTATTATCATTATTATAACTATTATTATTACTATTACCATTATCACTATTATTATCATTACTTTGATCATTATCATTATTATCATTACCATTATCATTGTCATTATTACTATCGTCGTCATCGTTATTATCATCATCATCATTATCATCATTATCAATGTTGTTATTATTATCATTATCATTATAGTCACAACTATCCTTATTTCTATTATTAATGTTCTTATTAGACTTGCTATCCCTGCCATTATTATCACTATTAAAATCATCATTACTATCATTATCATTATCATCGTTGTTATTATCATTGCTATCATCATCATTACATTATCAGTACTGCTAGCATTACTATTGTTATTAGTGTTACTATGATTACATTATCAATGGTACTTCTTTTATCGGCATTTTAAGTCAATGAACATTTTTCTAATCATTTTCATTGTTATCATTACTGACTTTATAACTATTGCTACAGTGATAAACTTTCGTCATTATCATCACTATTTGATAATTATCATCACCATCCTTATCGCTATCATCACTGCCATTATCATCATCACTAATCATGAATAATGATGTAGAAGCATATTCATGGCAACGTTATATCACACAGACAAATGAATAAAAATACTGATACACACTTACGTCAGAAAATACGGAGTGATATAATGATATCTGTTGGTTGTGATGATGAAACGATCATTATAATGGAAGATACCAGTACACAAGGGGGGTATATGCTTGTTATAATGATGATAGCGATGATAATCATGTTGATAACGGGGGATGATGATTTATTCTGTTATTGTTATTATCATCATTATTGTTGTTACTGTTATTGTTATTATGCTTATCACTGTTATCATTATTATCATTATGATTATTTTTATCATTGTTATTATTATTATCATTATTATTATTATTATCACGATTATTATTATCATGATTATTATTATCATTATCATAAACTATTATCATTATCACCTTAACTATAATCACTGTCATTATCATCATTTTCATCACTATTATTATTATTACTCTTAACATTTTTATTACCAGTATTATCATTATTATTATTACTATTGATACTATTATTGTTATTATCAATATCACAATAATTAGTATCATTATCATCATATTTATCATTATCATTATCATCATTGCATTTCCCCTCCCCCCTCCCTCCCCTCTTCCTTACCCTCCGATCTTCCCTCCTTTCGTATTTTCCTTCTTCTCCTTCATAACCCATCTCTCTCTCTCTCTCTCTCTCTCTCTCTCTCTCTCTCTCTCTCTCTCTCTCTCTCTCTCTTTCACTCTCTCTCTCTCTCACTTTCTTTCTTCCTTTCTCTCTCCTTCCCCTTCCCTGTGCTCTCTTCCTCTCCCTTCCTCCCCTCTCCTCTCCCTTCCCTTCGCTCTCCCCTCCCCTTTCCTCTCCTCCTCCTCCACACTCTCCTTCTCCCCCTCCCGTTCTTCTCCCTCCCCTTCCCTCTATTCTCTTTTTTCTTTTATTTTCTTCGCTCTCAACATCTCCCCTCCTCCCTCCCTCTCTCCTCCTTTGTCCTTCGCCCTCCCGTATCCCTCCCCTTCCCTCCACCCTTCTCCCTGATCTCGTCTCCCCTCTTTCTTCTTCTCTCCCTTTCTCCTCGGCCTCACCCATCCCTCCCCCCCTTCTTTTCCCCCTTCTCTCCCTTCGCTTCGCCTTCCTCTTAACGCTCCCTTCCCTTCGTCCTCCCTCTCTCTATCGCTCTCTCTCTTTCTCTTCTTTCCCCTTCCCTCCTTGCCCTTCGACAACCCCATGCCTCCCCGCCCTTAACCTCTCTTCCCCCTCCCTCTTTTCTCCCTTCCCCTCCCCATACCCTGCTCCTACTCCTCCCCTTCTATCTCCCCCCTAGCCCTCCCTATCCCCTACCCCATCAACCCCTCCCTACCCCCCTTACCTCTTCCTTACCCCTACCCCTTTACCCCTACTCCTCCTACCCCTCCCCTACCCCTACCCCCCCCCCCTATCCCCATACCCCTACCCCCTACCCATACTCCCCCTACGCCCTACCCCCTCCCCTTCCATCCCCACTCCCTCACCCTTCCCCCCTACCCCCTCCACCCTACCCCCTCACCACCGCCTCGCCAGATTATCTCCGACGCTGATTTATCGCCGCCATTCCCTTCAGGATGTCGCGGAAATGAGGGCCGTGTCTGGCGGAGTCCCCCCCCCACCCCCCACCCCCCACCCCTCAGGCGCTCGGGCAGGGACGGAGGCGAGCGGGAGAGCGGGGCTGGAGACCCCCTCGGGCAAGACGTCGCGAGGGAGGAGGGGAGGGGAGGGGAGGGGGAGGGGGAGGATGCCCGGGAGGGAGGAAGGGGCGTCGGTGCCATGGGTATTAGTTGGCTATTTTAGGGGCGAAAGGTAAGA
>BOPN01000420.1:413252-420752 GCA_017312705.2 Penaeus japonicus | reverse complement strand
CACATCCATTTCATCCCTTTTTTTTACAGAGAGTAGGTAATCTTTATTTCAATGTATATAAATCAATACATATTACAAATATTGAGGCTTTGTTCCCTTACCTGAGCTTCTACACGTTTTGGACTAACTCTTTCCCACTTGGAGGAAACGAACCCGGGAGCAGGGCCATTGTCTGATATGGGAGCCTCTTTGAAGGGAATGCCATCCACATCATCATCCACTGGAAAGAATGCTATTTTGTATACATTAAGCTCTAGATAAAGTTGGTACTTACAATAATATAAAATCTGAGTCATTCACAGAACTGATAAAGCAAAAAAGGCAGAAGCATCTTACATGGAGCACCATCGATATCCTCCTCATCATCATCGTCGTCGTACCCAAGCAGTGCGCTAATGGCGGCACTTTTGATCAAGGGAGTGTTGGCGATTGGCACACCATCTAGGTCTTCCTTGTCCTCTTCCTTGATAGGTATTCCGTCAACATCATCTATAGGAATGCCATCTACGTCATCTGGATTCATGGGAGCGTCGTTCATTACACATTTCAGCATCTCTTCTTCCATTTCACTTTCAGGTTCCTGGAAGTCAATACAGATTAGTAAATATTAATCAAACATTTGTGTTATTTTCTATAATCAACCATTTTGTATGTCAAACTTAAAAAAGCTTGACAGAATATACTATGCAGCACTTCCCAATGATCATTTTTTTCAACCCATTAATGATGGGGCTTATATTTGTGTAATGCGGCTCCCATTGGCTAGATAGCAAGAGTAAACAGTGACTACATGGGAGACTTCTCCCACCCACTTCAACAGGGTGGTAATATGTTTTATTGTTTACAGTATTTTCACAAGTGAATAAAAATATGTCTATACAAATGGAATTACTATGATTATGTGCATATGTAATGATGAAAGACGTATGTTTTGAGGGAAAAATCATAATGTGACAGGATGTCATCTAGTTAAGGCAAAATATTTGCAAGACATGATATCACATCCCTGGACCAATTAGGTTAAACTAACACTAGCCCCAAGATCATCAATCAAGTGACCCTACCTACATTACATGCCCCATGACTTACTCTTTTGACAAGCCCCAAGAAGATATTTTGGAGATGGATCAGGAACTCATGAGGATAGATGGCCCATTCCTCCCATGCGCGGCAGCATTGCATGATGCGCTGTTTGACCTGCTCAGCACGAAGCCTCGACTCCACCAGGTTGTAGGAGACATGCAGACCTTCAAAGATTTCTGCTAGTTTGGCCTGGAACCTGAGGCAGCAATGCATGTCATGAATATTTATGAAAAGATCATGTATTATCTATTTTTCTTTACTTCTTTGTATTAATGCTTGATAAAGAGTCACTTGCCTGTTCAAATCAAAGCTGGATAAACATACAAGAGGACAAAGGAAGGAAAGAGAATGGGAAAAGAGAGGATGAGATAACAAAAGAGGCAATGGTAAATTGTTCAACATGACACAGGTATAAATCAGTGGATCTCTTGGCTATGCAACTACCATACATCTCCATAAGGCTTTCTCTGCTTGCTGTTGCATTAAAGACATTCTGCATGTCTTGTTAAACACTGATTCTACAATTCATTGTGCTATTTTTCTTTCTTTCTTCCTTTATCTTTTTCCTTTAGCAACAATGTTACTTCTTTGAACAAAAAGTCTAATCTACACACAACAGCTAGCCCATACTGAAGAGAGAAGCTCAGTTTAGGAATAGCAAGCCCAGCATCCAGCATTAACCCTTAAACGATAATGATCATATGACGTGTGTCTAGGCATGCCATCCTGATAGAGACTTGTAGGTTGTTGGCAATTCAGATGGTGCCTTGTTTTGAATTTGACTAGCATTATCTTAATTCTGTGGTCAAGATGGATATATCTAACATCATCATCATCACAATAATAACATCAAAATAATATGGACAACAATAAATATAACAATAATAATAATGATGATAATAGCAAGAGAATTGTATCTTTTGCCTGTGACTTTGGTTTTGCCTAATCTATTCCATGAATAAAAAAATTTCACTTTTTACACCTTTTCCCCAATTCTAAAAATTCAATCAGGACTTCTGAAATCTAACCTATCCCAGCATGGCGAGTTATATAGTGTATCATCATTTAAGGGTTAATAATCCATCTAGAGGAGTATTATTGTAGTGAAATATAAACAATCAAATTAATGAATAACAAATGAAAGAAATACTCACACTCATAAAAAAAAGGCAACTACTTTTCTATTTAAACAAATCAAGATATAAAGAACTTGTGAAAGAGAGGTATTTTGCCAAACACAAAATGGAAAAATAAAGAAATACTACTACACTACTGCCCGAGGAACATGAATTCAATAATAATAATAATAATAATAATAATAATAATAATAATAACAATAATGAAATAGTAGACAATAAAACTATATTTTCCTTAATTAGGAAAACATCATAATGCAGGAGCCAATGAACACAACAGCATCACAGTAAAGAAGTACACGTCATATATTTTAAGGTTATCTATCCTTACCCTTTCCTATAAAACGAGGCATTTGACACTTTGACACTACAGTTATGCAGAATGTCAGAGACGAGATACAATCTTGCAATCTATGAGAGAAAAGCACAAGGATATTAATGTAATGTCCACTGTAAAATTGAGAAGGGGAGAAAAAAATCATTCATGAAAATCATAACCAATCATGAAAAAAAAAGAAAAATCAAGTCATCTTTTCTTTGTCTTTCTTTTGGTCTATTCTGTTGTGTGTAATACACCTTCATTCAGATAGGCTTACATCTAAACTTAAAATAATTATGGTTTAACATGTGAATAATATAAGGAACAGGTTATGTATATACCAGTTATCAACTTTCCATATTTTCAATTTATCATGAATTCTTTTAAACAATAATAACAATACGGATAATAATTCAAGCAAAGTTATAAAAAAAATTCTTTATCACAGAAAACTTACTTTCTTCGGCAGAGCTGTCTCTGTATTAGTAAGCGCCTCTGTGATGCACTGGCAAATCTCCTCCGCAGCATCAGCATGCTCGATGCACCACACCATGGCCTCACCAATCTTCTCTCTCTCTGGGACCAGCTGCCGGATCATGGACTCCAGCCGGCCTCTTTGTCTGTTGAGGAACATGGGAGAGATTGCAGTATTAGAGGTAAACTTCCTCCTGAGATAGAGACATCACATTTCAGCCTTCCACAACAGATTGCATCTTGAGATGTAAGGCTTTGGGTGGACATCTTAAGACACGGTGTGGTTCTGTTATTATTTTCTAGATATATTGTATGATATATTAATCTACATAAGGTATAACAACACTGTGAAACTAGTCACCATTTGGCATGATGCCCTAGTTATCTAACTGAAGGAAGGTAGAAATCTCATGCATGTTGTTTGGCCAGTGGGAGCAGCAATAGGCAAATATAAGCCCTGGCATGAGTGAGTTATGGCAAAAGACATGATACCACGAAAAAATAAAAGATGCAAAGAAAACAACAAAAAAGTATATCTCAACAAGATATGAGCGGATAGTTTCCACTTACGCATTAGAGAGAGAACCCTTTTTATTTTTGTCTTCCTCCTCTTCCTCCATCTGGATCAGCTCCTCAGGCATCCCTTGCAAGAATGGATTAAGAGGTGGAGGTTTCCATATTGACCCGCCTGAAAAAGGAATGAAAACAATAAATCAATAATAATATTAAAGAGAAAAAATAAAATTTCAATTTGTGCATTTCATAATGAGTTTCCTTAATTCAAATGGTGAATCATACCTTTAAACATTCGAAAAGGTTTGGTTGACCACCTGTTCGGGGAGTCTCCTTGCAACATTGAAAACAGTTTCCATCTATAATATACATGTGCTGGGCTCTGATTCTCAAAAAGGAACCTGAAAGAAGACAAAAGAAAGAAAATTGAAAACTAACTAAAATCTTCTCATTCAAGTACTATATGCTTTTCACTGCACACCTAAATAAGAGAACAAGCATCTTTTAATTCTCATAATAATAATAATAATAATAATAATAATAATAATAATAATAATAACAATAAAACAGATTATGCAAATCATATCTGAATAGAAAGGAACTTGTTTTTTGTGCTACCTAATCCATCTACTTATGGAAGAGGAGGAGAAGGAGAAGGAGAAGGAGAAGGAGAAGGAGAAGGAGAAGGAGGAGGAGGAGAAGAAGAAGTAGAAGGAGAAGAAGAAGAACAAAGAATAGAAAAATAAAGATATACATTCAGAGAATAAATTACTTCTTAAACACATCATATCTGCATGCTTACCTGAATTCTGGGTTGTTAATCTCCCTGTTCATGATCATGGCTTCAAACATGGGTCCCTCTCGCACTATGAACTCTATAGTACGATGTATGAGCTGCAGTAATGACCTGGGGGAAGAAACGTGAAGTCTGTAGTATGTACTCAGGGTAATCGTAAGTATCAATGATTCTTAGTGTAGACATCAAATAATAGCCAAAGATGAATTGCACTTTATACCCATAATGGATAAAAAAGAAACAAAAAATATAAAGTGGGAAGAAAAAGAAAACAATGAAAAAAAAAGACAAAAAACAAAACAAAATATAACAATAAGAACCATAAAAAAGATAAACATTTATCACTTCCAATGACTGAAAACATAAGCATGTCTCTCTGTTGATGCCAAAGAAACAAGCTACTATCATTTTTGGCCATGAAGAAATATAGCAAAATATAACCAAACTGAAAAACCAAATGGAAGAAAGATTAAACAAAATATGAAAAAGGAAAAGAAAGAAAACATTTTAAAAAAAGTGATCCACTATGGGTAAAGAGAGAATTCAACTGGTAACTGACAAGGACAAAGTACATGGTAAGTCATCACCAGGTGGCTGAAACAAAATAAAGTCTGGTGATATTACAGAACATAACTAATGGATGGGGAAAAAATTAACAAATTATAAAGAACATGAGTGTGCTGACTTTTAAAAGGGCATAGAACTTTTAATCTATTGCAACACTACAGTGCACACACTATATCATATTGCCATTTCACAAGATTCATAAGGAAGAAAAAAAAAATATATATATATGGAAAAGATAATGGAATGAATGCACTACTACTTATATCTTGTACTGAAATTAAGATCTGAGTACAGCCACTTCCTTCATGCAAAATATATAGGTAATATATATATAACTGAACTTCATTATACAAACCAAAGGTAATCACTGTCCTCCATCCATTGTGTATCAGGATTCAAATGCTATATGACCAGCTGACCCTTACTAAATATTAATTATTCAGTATTCAACTGTTATGTCATTATTCACAATCAACACACCCAAGAGAAATGGAATTTTAATTGTGACTGCATTAAAGATCTCCAACAACAATCATACTGAGCAAGAGTCCACTGTACTTAGAATTACTTCTTACATCTTGAAACCAATGCTCAACCTAAGCCTTCCATTTAAACCTAAGTTCCATCTATAAGTATCTATTACTCTCTGATCTTTATATCAAAAGATAAAAAACCCATTAAAGCTTTACCTGTTGGTTGGTATAGAAGAACATGGTATTCTTCATGGCACAAATAGTGATGAGAAAGTTGGTATTGATCTTGTTAAGTTCTTATGTTTCACATTAGACAGGTAATTGCTGAGTACTATTGTCACATTTGAACTAGGATATCTTTCTTTGTACCTATTACTGTTGCTAAGAGGGGCCCAGACAAATATAGGCCATGAGAGAGATGACCCCTGAGACAATGTCCACAAGTCCACTAGAAAAGTCACTGCATCATTTTGCACTGGCTGGGAGTCTTTTGGGTGTCCCACTGGGGGAGACAGGCCAACTTAGGGACCAACAACCGCTGACCTGGACGATGACCTCAACCACCACGGCAGATGACACGATGGAGCTGTGGGATAGACTTATGTGTCACCCTGAAAACCCCACCCCAATATTCAGCTTCTTTCTCAAGCTGAAAAAAAGGCTAATGCTGCTGTGTGTACAACATTAGGTGTGGGATTATGAAGCGGTGACAGCTGTCGTCGCACCCATTTACTGCAGACAATGTCGCATAGCCAGACCAGCAGAGCAGACAACAGCAGAGGGAACAGACAGCTGTATGGGATAGACATTGTGGGTGACCCACATTAACCTAAATCTCTTTGGATCATCATCATCTTCTTGCAGTGCACTTGTGCCTTTTACTCAGCACAAGTGAGTCGACCTATAATAAATATAATTTTAATCACAGTATTAAAATGGTAGCTCCTTTCACTTAGCAGCCACCAGGAATATCCAAAACTTAGCTTCTGTCTCCCCAGCCGCATCCCAAACAATGATCTCGCCAACAACTGGTCTCATCTCCCAGTCCCTGCAAATGGATCTTTACTGGCACAAATAAACATTCCTCAGTCATATTAGTCTAATTTAATTTAACCCTGCCAGTTGCTTGTCATGAAAAACCTTACCTTATGCAAAGGAGGTTATGCCTTTACACTCAACTTGTCCATCATTCCTCCCGCCTCCATGAGCCTTTAATGTTTAGGACCCATGAGCTCCTCGCCACACGCAAACACAAAGCAACTGGCAGGGTATCTTGGAACAGACTTACCGGTGGGGCAGGGAAGTCAGTCGGGGTGGTAAACAAACTAAGACGGGTTTTCTCTTTACCTTTCTGTTGGGATAACCACTTTGACAACAGCCCTTTGTAAAATCTGTAGGAATAGAGCAGCAACAAAGATAACACATGGGTTGGTCTCTGATCTATCAGAATAGATAAAAATGTCTTTTCCCCATTTCCAATTTCAAAAAAAAAAGAGAGAAAAAAAAAGAAAAAAAAAAGTTAATAGCAAGCAGATTATGTTACTCTTTGATAAGACAGTAACTAAAGACTGTTAGTAAAACAATTTATAAAAGGTGAATTTAGATTTCTTAAACAAATGTTTACTAGATAAAATGTCAAATTACATTAATGCCTCTTCTTGAAAAGAGTATTTGGAATGTATAACATCTGGATCAGTCTACTCTACAACCCTAAAGTAGTGGAAAAAAAATTGTGACAATAATAAATAAATATTCAAGTCTATAACATTATCCAACCATTTATCAAACTAACAATTTCTTTTCTTTATCTCAATAATGTCTCATATGTAACAAAATAAAAAACCAAATGAAATACACACAGAGAAAGAGTCTGCATAAACATTCACTGAACTAAATACAAAAGAGCAGTCATGTCATCACTATCTGAATATATATGATATATCTACACTGGTGACTGTACAATACAATGTCCCTCTCAATCAATTCTGAAGTATTTTTATATCTTTTATCTAATTTCCCCAACTGCCCGAATCAAATCTACACAACTGTGGCGAGACAAGAAGGGGCATGCAAATTCGGGTAATACCTTGTCCATCTCGTCTTTCTCAGAGCCTTCTGTGGGGAGTGACGTTCCTACTG
>BOPN01000420.1:403252-405752 GCA_017312705.2 Penaeus japonicus | reverse complement strand
ATGAAGTACAAAATAAACTTGATCTATGCCAATGAACATTTTCACTTAGTGTTACTCCCCCTAAAAAACACACAAATAAATGTCATTCAATAAGTCATAAAGTCTTTTATCCATCAAATGATACTGCACTTATTTGGTAAAACAAGACCACACATATAACTTATCAGTAATATCCATCTAAATTATGCTGCTCATTCCCAGTGAATAAAGCTACTTCATACAAAAATACATTAATAAACATACAAAATAAAATATCCTAAAACATGCCAAATCTGAAATCACCGAACACATTACCTGAGCAGCTGCCTCTTCCTCTTGCCTCTTCTTCTCCTCCTCCAGCTCCTTCTTTGACTTGCTCCTCGACGTCATTGCTGCTCACTCCAGAAGGCTTACCCTTCTTACAGCTTCCCTTTGTCTCCTCCTCCTCAATCTAGGACTCTGGGAAACAATACACAAGATTTTTAATTTTTTCTCCATGAGAGATATACAATGGAGAGGAGGGGAAGGAGATGGAAGGAGGGATGGAGGAAGGAGGGGAAGGAGGGATGGAGGAAGGAGGGAAAGGAGGTAGGGGGAGGGAGGAAACAAGTATGGCAGAAGGCAGTAATGAGTTAGGGGGTAGGAGGATGTGAGCAGGGAGGGGAGGGAGAGCAGGGTAGGGGAAGGAGGAAAAAGAAATATGAATCATGGACTACACATTTGCAGAGCAAAGAATAAAAATCTGTTAATATAAATTTCATTTCTAACAATCCCTGTTCCCAAAAGGAAGTTCAAATAAAATAAAACCGAAAACAATGCTGAGATATTTTATATTCCATACTGATTCCCTAGAAGACTCCACAGAATGATCACCACATCTTAAGCTATGCTGGAGTGCGGACTGAATTAATTGCATCCATGTTTTCCAATAATGATCTTCACATATTTTAGATCAATATATTCCTGATTAGATCCACACACACACACACACACACACACACACACACACACACACACACACACACACACACACACACACACACTTACACACTTACACACTTACACACTTACACACTTACACACTTACACACTTACACACTTACACACTCACTCACTCACTCACTCACTCACCCACTCACTCACTCACATATTCATCAAGAGGGAGAAAGAAAGACTAAGGAGTAAAGGAAAGAGGAAAGAGAAAAGAGATGAAAAGAGTCACAGAAATAAAGAAAGAAAGAGATAGAGAAGGGAAGGGCAGAATAAACAGACTCTAATGAGACAACAACATTATAACAAATCACCTGGAGACAACCAACTACCTGCAGCTTAGAGGAGGATGAGGTGTAATACCAAGCCATAAAAAGTGGGACGTGAGCAACTACAAGAAATAATGAACTCGGAAGGCCTTTTTTTCTCTCCATAGAGTATAGGAATAGAGGGACAAATAAGAAGGAAAGAATAGGTAGAAATGAATCAATCATAACCATCAAAATCAAATACATACATGTACCATAAATAAATTAAACATACATGAACTCACATACACATACCATAAACAAACTAAATAAGCATCACATTGAAATACACTGCAGGAGATTATTAATTTGAAGTATTTGAAAGTGTAGAGAAAAAAATAATAATAAAAAAATCCACTGTTATGACTTCAGTATAAGAAAAAAAAAAAACATTAGACACAACACCTTCAATATGTAAATCAAATCATCTGATAGTATAAACTATGAATAATATACTGAGAAAATCACAAAATCAAGTCTATGGATGTCCTATTGAAAAGTGTTCACATAGTAAATAAAATTAGAAGAAAAAAAGGGTTATTTCAATATCATAGTCCACAGTGAAAGAAGAGTGAATAAATATACAATATTAAAACAAATAACCTTAGGACCAAATACAAAACATTATGAAAAGTTTGATATGAAAATATTTCTAATAGGCCTTTCTTCTTAAAACTGAAATCCCTAAATTAAAGGCATTTTTAAAAACAATCTATGACTTGCCTGATCATCTCTACAGACACTGGTATATTATCTTAAGTATTTCTAAATGTAGAAAAAAAATCTTAAATTGGGCAATACACACAAATAAACAATGCAATATCAACTAATAAATTGCTTTTCTATCTCACTTCATGAATAACTGTATGCTCACATATACTCATTTGCTTTATATACACATTTAGGCCTATGAGGATATAATACTAATCCAGACCCAGAATACATGTGGCAGAGGATTGTTGGCTTTTCTTGGAGCCCCATTCTAATCTCAAAGAAAAATTTAAACTTAAACTATTCTGATTCTAAATGTTAAAAAACAAAACTAAAAAAAAGTGCTAGTTCTATGTCAATATGTAAACAACCTGAAGTACTTATCATTCTAAAGTTATTACAATTTCAACAGCAAATGTTTAGAAAACTCGCAGTGGTGGCTCTCAAAATGGAATTTTTCCCCCTTGTAATTATAATGGTCGAGTTCTAGCCAAAAACACTAGAATCTTACG
>BOPN01000420.1:393252-395752 GCA_017312705.2 Penaeus japonicus | reverse complement strand
TCCTGGCGCCAAGAAGGAATGTGGTGGGGCTGGAAGAGGGAAGGATGAGGAGAAAGAAGAATAAAAAGAAGAAGAAGAAGAAGGAGGAGGAGGATGAAGAAGAAAAAGAAGAAGAAGAAGAAGGAGGAGGAGGAGAAGGAGGAGGAGGAGGAGAAGGAGGAGGAGGAGGAAGAAGATGAAAAAGAACAACAACAACAACAACAAGAACAAGAACAAGGTGGAGGAGAAGAAGAAAAGGATGAAAAAGAAGAAGAAAAAGAAGAAGAAGAAGAAGAAGAAGAAGAAAAAGATAAAGAAGAAGAAGGAGGAGAAGAAGGAGAAGAAGAAAAAGAAAAAGAAAAAAAGAAGAAGAACGAGGAGGAGAAGAAGAAAAAGAAGAAGAAAAAAAAAAAAGAAGACGAAAAGACGATAAGAAGTCGAGCGTTTTCAATCTCGACTCAACCGCTCTCTCAATCCCACTCAAGGAAATGCCCGAGCAGGATAGTAGGATAGAAGGATATAGGACTCATTACAAGACTTCCTAGTAAGATATAGGACTACCTAGTAGGACAAAGGAAGATAAAATGCTCCCATGTAGGATACAGGCCTCTCTAGTAGGATAAAATACTCCCATGTAGGATACAGGACTCCCTAGTAGGGTAAAGGACTCCCTAGTAGGATAAAGGACTCTCTAGTAGGATAAAGGACTCTCTAGTAGGATATAGGACTCCCAAATAGGATAAAGGACTCCCAAATAGGGTAAAGGACTCCCAAGTAGGATATAGGACTCACAAATAGGATAAAGGACTCCCTAGTAGGATATAGGACTCCCTAGTACGGTAAAAGACTCCCAAATAGGATAAAGGACTCCCTAGTAGGATAAAGGACTCCCAAATAGGATAAAGGACTCCCTATTAGGATAAAGGACTCCCAAATAGGATAAAGGACTCTCTAGTAAGATACAGGACTCCCAAATAGGATAAAGGACTCCCAAGTAGGATAAATGACTCCCAAATAGGATAAAGATCTCCCTGGAATCCCTAGTTAGATTAGATAAGAACTAGAAAGCCCTGTTGATGAAGGAAATTCTTGCGTCCTTGGTTCCCGGGGACTCGGAAAGGATTAAGGAGGAAATAGGAACATGTTGCAAGGAAGATAAACTATTTTTTTGGGGGGGAAGGATTGTGAGAGAAATCGACAGGATATGAAGATACAGAACATTGAAAGAATGTGTTTATACGCACACACACACATACGGACACACATATGCACAGACACGCACGCACACCTATGCATACACACACACACGCGCACAGAAACACACAAACACACACGCACGCACGCACACGTACATACACACACACATACACGCACGCAGACACGCACAAACACACACACACACACAAGCACACACATATGTCTGTACATACATATCTGTATAAACGTATAATACATATATCTATATGTTTATGTTACATAGAGAGAGAGAAGGAAAGAGAGAGAGAGAGAGAGAGAGAGACAGACAGAGACTTCACGACCCGTTGTTAACGACCCACAGATAAACGAAACTTCAAAATTATAACCAGGCACGACATCGTACACAAATTGTAGATGTCGTTAATAAAGTAAATATCAGCAGTAACCGGAAAAAAGCTAAAGGAAATAAGGCTTAACACCCAGAGTCGACTCTCAGTTCTCGATGACGAAGATCTTGATAATAGGCAAATCAACAATCATTTAAGTAATAGGATAATAGAATCATCACCTGTTAGTGCGAAGACACACATATATATCCTTCAAACAGAGCAGTATAAGGTATTGTCATGTTAATGAGGATTTGAAAATTACATCTGACATCCGATGATGTTCCGTTGATAATGAGGTAATTACAATAACGACACAAACCTTGCATAGAAATGATAACAATGGTAACAGAGGTACCGAAGGTTACTAGCAACAAAAGAAAAACAACAACAATAATGATAATGATAATTAGAGTGATGAAAATGATGATGAAGTATATGTTTAACTAGATGGATGCGTCTTAAATATTATTGCTGCTATTATCATTGCTACTGGTATCATTATTATTGTTGTTATAAACATTATCATTATCATTGCTATTGTGAATATTGATGTTGTAATTATTTTCATCGTCATTATAATCATACTTATCATTATTATTTTGTGGGTGTCAACAATAATTGGATTATTTTTGTTATCGTTACTGTTGTCATTATCATTATTTCTGCTATTATCATTATTATCATTACTATCACTATTATCATTAGTGTTATCAATGTCATTACTATTATTTGTGTTGTTATTAGTATAATTACCATCATTATCATAATTATTGTCATTATCATTACTGTTATCATTGTTATTTCTGCTATCGTTATCTTTATTACTGTTATTGTTATGAATACCATTATCCTTAGTGTCATTATTATTACCATTATCATTATCATTATCACTATTGTCATTATCGTCATCATTATCATAATGATAATGATAATAT
>BOPN01000420.1:383252-385752 GCA_017312705.2 Penaeus japonicus | reverse complement strand
TATATATACATATACATATATATATATATATATATATATATATATATATATATGTATGTATATATATATATATATATATATATATATATATATATATATATAATATATATATATTCACATTAATAACAAATAAAATTATGATAAAAAGGACATATCAGATCCTATCTCTAAAATTAAATATTTGTCTTCGTGGACTTACCTGCGTGACGGGCTCGGTGAAGATAACCTTCGACCCCTGTGTGGTATAAGGCGAAGCTCTCCTCACAGTAAAGGCTTCTTGACCCGTAACGCCCACGCCGTTGTAAGGATAAACGCCCCCAACAGTTCCTGGATAATTGTTACTCGTCACGGAAGGATTATAAGCGGGATTATACGCCGGATTAGATGGATTATAAGGGATGACGTTGTTCGGGTAGATGCCACCCGAATTGATGCTATTCGGGTATGCGTTGTGTGGGTAGACCGAGCCTTGGTTAGGCGGGGTGTAAGTGTAGACTTGTGGGGCATTTGGGGCATTTTTCTCGGTCGTTTCCTCTCTCTCCTTGGATGCCACCTCCTGCACCGTCAGGATGGACAGAGTTACTCCTACAGCCAAGACGGTCGTTGTTAGTTTCATGGTGTCGTTTGCTGATTCTGGAAATAGAAAAAAAGATTGATCATGTAATTTCGATTATTTTCTGGAGAAATATTTAATGTCTGAATGTTGTAGGGTCATTGAATAGGATGTTATTGTAGTATTAATTGTCTTTAAGTGATATGATGTTTATAAAGTTTCCACCTGAAGTGCAAACGATTATCTTTTCGAAACGTTGTGGATCTCTGTTTCTCTTATTATTGAGCGATATTTTGATATATCTTGCCTAACGTGACTGTTTGTGTTTCTCGGTTATTCTGATAGGACTGTTTGAATATAATCTCTTGTTATCCATAATGTTACTATCGACAGCTTTCTATCAGATGGCGATAAGAGTGTGAATGTATTTATAAAATCGCTACGAAAAGGTATACATTTACGAAGAATGAAAAGAATATCCAAAAATGAAGTACCTATACTATTTTCATATTCTTTGCCTTCTAGGAAAAAAAAATACGTATTATGAAAAAAAAAAAAATAGTTCTTCGATATTTTCAAGTAAATTCCCTCCTCCTGTTATTCGCTAAGGTTGCAAAATGAATTTAAAGCCAAAAAAAAAGAAGAAAAAAAGAAGGGGAAGAGAAAGAAACGAAGAAAAAATAAGAAAGGGATAATGTCAACATGACCATAAAATAAGGTCAGGGAGAGAGGCTATAAAGGTCACACGGTTCGCACCTGTAAAAGTTCTGATGGCTTGGCAATCCCTCCCTGAGCCTTCGCGATCTTGAGAACGAAATCAAGATGGCTTGCTTTGCTTGCTTGTTTTGCTCGGAGTGTGAATCTCTTTTCTTTTGATTGTGTGTTTATGGCGAAAAGGGAGGTTAGTAATTAAGTTTATGTTGATGTATAATGGAAATACATATAACTGAACATCTATTCCGTTAGGTCTTATGAACTAAAATATGAAATGGATAAATTGGCATCTATATGATATGCATTCGCAATATACATACATGTATACATACATTTATACATACATGTATACATATATTTTTACATACATACATACGTACGTAGGTACGCACGTACATACTTATATACATACATGCACACACACTTACATACATACATACATAAATACTAAAAAAACAACAACACAGATATGTAAATTCATACATAAACAAACCTAACAGACGTTCTAAAAATGTAGTAAGAAATGGCGCCAAAATCAAGCAGAAAAATCCCCGCCATTGTGGATTTCAGTGTTGAACTTTGGGTCATTTCTCAAGTGGTTGTTTTCTTTTATTTCTCTGGGCATTGCTGCGTTTGTGTTTGTGTTACATGCACGCACCTGCGAACACACCTTTGTTTACCGAATGCTCTTGTGATTACAAGGGTATTTAGATGCGTGCAGAGAAAGAGGGGAGGAATCTGATTTTATTTGTAAGGGCCATGTAGATACATTTATCAAACATGCACAGTTTCACATGCGCGAGCGAGTGCGTACGTACTTACATAGAATACATACACACACACACGCACACACACACACACACACACACACACACACTCGCACACACACACACACTCACACACTCGTACACACACACTCGTACACACATATATGTGTGTATACAAATAAATAGAAAGATAAATAGATAATTACACACACACACACACACACACAAACACACACACAACACACACACACACACACACACACACAAACACACACACAACACACACACACACACACACACACACACACACACACACACACACACACACACACACACACATATATATATATATATATATATATATATATATATATGCATATATATATATCTATATATACATATGTATATGTATATATATGTAAATACACACACACACACACACACACACACTTTCATGCACGACCAG
>BOPN01000420.1:360752-365752 GCA_017312705.2 Penaeus japonicus | reverse complement strand
TGTATCGCGAGAGCAGAAAATAACGTCCAACGCAATCTATGTTTATTATCAGTGCCTGTCCATTGCAAGCTGATAACAAACACAAACAACACTCTTGCATTTACACATAAACTGCAAGGAGAGAGTTGACCAAAACAGTAATGACTAGAGAGGCTTTTGTCGTCCTTTTCTTGAATATAAAAACTTAGATATGATATATATCCTTTGAGAAGAAGTTACGTTGATTGTGAGATTTTGATGTGATGATATGTGAAGATTAGATATAAACTTGTAGTGATCATGTAGGATTCACATACACATACTGACACGTGCACACGGACGCACACACACACTCACACACAACACAAACACACACACAACACACACAAACACACACATAAACACATCCTCGGACACTAAAGCTAATATGAATTATCTTAAAAAAAATACTATGCAGGGCATTTAATCCACAGACACAAAAACACTACACAAACACAACGAATAGTAAAAGAACAGAGATAGCGACATCTAATCTACAATCTCATGTATAATTTCCTTTCAGCATATTTAATGATACCTCGAAGGTGCTCGCTCAGGAAAGAATGAATTGGTGTTATATATTTTTTTTTTCTCCAAACCGTTGGAGAGAGAAAAAAAAGGCGCCAAGTTTAAATACAAATTGCCTGAGTGTTTTTCTTGATGTTTCTGTGTCGTTTTATTACGTTTAGTCTTTTTTTCTCTTTTTCTCTTCTATGGGTTATTTTTTTTTCTTTTCTATCTTTTTAAATTATTTAATTCTTCTCTCTCTCTCCCTCCCTTCCTCCCTCTCTTTCTCTCTCTCTCTCTCTTTCCCTCTCTCTCTCTCTCTCTCTCTCTCTCTCTTACTTTCTCTTTTTCTTTCTTTCTCTGACCCTGTTTCTCTCTCTCTTACTTTCTCTTTTTCTTTCTTTCTCTGACTCTGTTTCTCCCTCCCTCCCCTCTCTCTCTCTCTCCCTCTCTCTCTCTCTCTCTCTCTCTCTCTCTCTCCCTCTCTCAGCCAAGTAAGAAAAGAAGAATGAGATGAAGAATCTTACAAGACACAAGAAAGAGCCTTTAAACTTCCTGAAAGCGCAGGCTGCTGCTGTACCTGCTCTTAGACTCCTAGCATGGCGTACTGAGGCAACTCGCAAAGAAAAACTTCGAGGACTAAACACACGGAAAAAATAGAGATCGCAAAGTTTTTCTTTAAAAATGGGACTGCTGGAAGAATAATAAGATCATATTCAAATTGTGAAAAGGAAAGAGTCATGTGTTCCCTCGGGTATAAACAAACGAGAATCGTAGATAGTAAAGTAAAGGGGAAAATAGATAAATAAATGTTGAATGATTGAAATGAAATGAAAAAAAAGTATGCGAAGTAAAACCAATATAATCTTTTTTTTTTGTGTGTGTGTGTGTGTCTGTGAGTTGGAATTTATTTTTCGAACCAACAGAAGGAAATACATTCGGTTCAAACAGAAGTTCTTTTCGATGGACATTAAAAATGAACATGGTATCCATTTCGTTCGACATTTCGAGTCCAAATATACAACTTTTTATTTTCCTTTTTTATGAAGGGGGGAGGGGAGGGGGAGGGGAGAGGGCGGGAACAGGAATCCTTTTTTCATTTTTTTTTTGTATTGACTATATACAGGTACGTATTCGTGTTTAAAAAATACCGTTGGATAAAGAGAATATAAATGATTTTCGATGATTATTCAAAAGCCCGGTTAAGTTTCCCTTCAGTGATCCCGGGCGTAAAACATTTTTTTTTCTTTTTACTTCTTCAAGACTTGCCACAAATTGGAGCCACGGTATCATGAATGGATAATTTTATTTGGAATATTGGAATTTCATTGGTCCTCATTTCCTTGTCGGATCCCTCACTCCTTATTCATCTCTTCAATCTTCTTTTCAGACATTCATCGCGCTTATGATTAAGTTATATTTACTTTTCCTTGATTCGTTATATCCTTCATTCGATTCCAACACTATACATATCAAGCCATACCCTTATTCCTATTTATTCTCTTCAATTTCATCTATTTCAATCTATCCTTCCTTTCTTTCTTTAACTTCTGACATCACATCCTCTTAATCTTGTCTAATAATTATTTCCTATCACTTCATATAATTTAATTTATCCACTTTACAGACTTCTAAGCTTTTAAAATCACATCACGTCTCTTTTTGCTTATCATCATTATTATCACATCATTCTAAGCTTGTCATCACTTCAAATCGTGAGAATCTCACTTATGATTACCAGTAGATTACGTCACTAGTGAGCGTATTTATGACGTCATAAAATTACGTCATAGATACGTCATCACCGCTTTATGAAGTCGAAGATTTAATTGATTCTTTTTGCTGAGAACTTTTTGGTTGTTGATTCTTGTTGCTTATGTTTTATCATCATTATCCTTATCATTATTACTGTTATCATTATTTTATTATTATCATTATTATTACCAAGATTATTATTATCATTACTATTGTTATTATTATTATTATCATTATTACTATTACTATTATCATTATTATTAATATCATTGTTATCACCACCATTATCATTATTATTACTATTATTATAACTATTATCATCATTATTACTGTCATTCTTGTTATCATTATCATCATGATCAATATCAGTGTGATCACCATCATTTTCACTAATATTATCATAATTGTCCTTATCTTTATTGTCATCATTATCATTATTGTCGCTGTTGTTGTTGTTCTTGTCATCTTTATCATCATCAGAATAATTATCAATGTTATGATTATCGTTGTTGTTGTGATCATTATCATTGCCAATACTGTTATAATTTATATTATCATTATCTCTTATCATTATTGATATTGTTAGTGTTATCATAATTATTGATATATATATATATATATATATATATATATATATATATATATATATATTTATAATTCCCTTTGTTACCCCTATCTTTATTATCATCATTATCTTCATTATTATTATCATTATTAACATGATCAGTATCCTTATTATCATCATCATCATCCTTAGCATAACTATTGTTATCATTGATATTATTATTGTTATCATCTTTATTATTACCATTATTATTTTTTATAATCATAATATAATTATCATTATTATCATTGTTGTTATCATTATCATTATCATTACTCTTATTATTTTTTTCATATTCAATATTATCAGCTCCGTGATTAGTTTTGTTCTGATTATCATTTCTAATATTTTCATTATCAGCGTCATTATCAGTATCAAAATATTGCTATCGTTAAATAGTGTTATTATTGTGTTGCAATAAACCTTTACATTTATCTTTTTATTTTCCATTCTTAAACTTCTTATCCTTTATATTTAATTTACTAATCTAATTCATCTTCATTGATTGACCAATTACCTTTCATCATTTCCTTTTATTTATATGAATGGGTCGATGTCCAGTTTCACGAAATTATACAAACAAACAAGATAAATCATCACAAATTCATCGGCCTCGTATATCATGTCAGGCGCAACGAGTGTTTTTAAGCGTGATACTGGCTTGTTATGATTTGTGGTGAGTGAGGGGTGAATGGTGATGTTTGTGATGACGTATGGTAATGGTATGCGGGAATGCGAGGGATTTGTGTGTGTCTCGGATTAAGTGGTGATGGTGAGGGTTATGATGATGAAGATTTTGATCAAGATGGCTCGTTGAATGCTGGACAGGTGTCATTTTATTATTATCATTGTTATTATTATTGTTATTAACATTATCATCGGTATTGGTACTATTTGCATGATCATTTTTAATCAGGTTTGAAACTCGCATCATGAAAGGAAAAGAGGCTTCATTTACTTGTCGATTCAAAAGAAACATAATGGCAGTAAATGTAATAACAGTGGTAATTGTTATTTATGTGGAAATGCTCATATTGGGTGCTAATACTAATACCAATGGAAATGATGAAGTAGAATTCAGAGCAAACTACTCTGAGATTTTTCAGCGAACACAAGGAAGGTCTTGGCATCCGTTATCATAACCCGAACTAGATCTAAGACAGTGTTTCCAAACCTTTAAGTAAGCATACGTTCCCTGAACCTCTGAATTATCCGTCACGTACCTCTCGTATTTTTTTTACCCATATTTCTGAGTCACAACACCATAGCCCATCACCACAGTCACTACCACCCACACTACCATGGTCATCACCATTCACGTGGTAACTATAGCCTTCACCAACTACTCCACCACGGCCACGACCACCTAAATAACCAAGGGCTACCATGGCCACCATTACCCATACCATCACGAATAACACCGCCACGGCTATCACCACCCACAACACCGGTTAAGCCCTCATCACCCCCTCCCCTCTCCCTCCCTTCCCAGTCCCACAAACGCCCTCTCGTCCTGTCACCACTCACTATCATCATCCCCACGGCGTACCCATTTAAACTCCTTTGACGTCCCGTGCCGTCAGCGTACCCAAGTTTAGGAACCTCTGGTCGAAGACACTGGGATTACCGGGAGTCCCTAAGGGTGCATGATGGTAAGGTCTTGGCCATGCAAATATAGCCATGCAAATCTCCGAGGTCCCTTTGTATTAGATGATGATAATACAGAAGAGCTGATAAGGCGAACTAAGTACTTGACTCTCCCTGGGAAGGACTCGCAAGAACCTACAACGTTACAACATAAACAACAGTACAAGAGTACAGTCCTCTCCAGCTGTTTCCCCTCCGTCGCACACCGAGCCTCGAAGCAGCAGATGGCAAACGTTCGGTGATTCGAAGCAGGTGTTGTGTACTCGAAATAACAATGGTAACCCTTTTTTTCTCCTCCTTGGCAGGTGGACGGCAATAGGTTCAAGAAAGAGAGAACAGTAAAACTCATGGTGGACACTCCTTACAGAGTTGATGTGTCCTTCAAGCCAACGCAAACTTTAACGTAAGTATATTTCTTGTTGTCTCTCTTGTTGTCATCGCATGTCTATAGTTATCACTTTTTTTAAAC
>BOPN01000420.1:343252-353252 GCA_017312705.2 Penaeus japonicus | reverse complement strand
TCTGTCTGGCTGCCTGGCTGTCTATCTCTCTCTCTCTCTCTCTCTCTCTCTCTCTCTCTCTCTTGCTCTCTCTCTCTCTCTCTCTTGCTCTCTCACTCACTCACTCTCTCTCTATCTATCTATCTACCTTTCTCAAACAACAAAGAACTGTTTCTTTACCAATCGACTTTACGATTGCATTTTATCACCATAACAGAACGCCAATAAGTGTTATACAAAAAGGCTCACGACGCAATAGCTCATTTTTAAGTTTCAGAAATGAGTGTTTATAAATCAGGGGTTACGAGGTTATCAATTTAGTGATATTGAATAATCTGGTTTGTTATCGTTTGGGAATCGATGTCTGCTTTTCCTTACTATTTTATTCTTTTCTTCTTCTGTTTTCTTATTTTTCTTTTTCTTCTTCTATCTTCTTATTTTTCTTTTACTCCCTCATCTCCTTCCTCTTCTGCTTTAGTTTCTTCTGTTTATGTTTTACTTTCTCTGTTTCTTATTCTTTCTCTCTCTCTCATTTTTTTCTTTTGTTTTCTCAGTGTTCTATTCTTTGTTTTTCTTTTCCTTCTTCTTCTTTTTTCTTCATCTTTTTCTTTTTTATTGATCTTTCTATCTACTTTCGTCATCATTCTTCCACATCTTTTTTTATTATTCATTCTCCTCTCCCTCCTCTTCCTTCTACTCCTCCAGCTCCTCTTCCTCGTTCCCCTTACCCTCCTCCTCCTCCCCCTCCTCGTCCTCCTCCTCCTCCTCCTCTTCTCCCTCCTACTCCTAATTGAGAAGGAGGAAAAGAAGAACGATGAGAAAAAAAGAAAGAAAAAAAAAACGTGATCCCATTTCAAAAAAACGTTTATCCTTCCTTTGTGATTGAAATGATACCTACCTCGTAAATATCAGAAGGTCTTTTTTTAAGGCGTCAGTGTCAGTCTGAAAGTAAGAGACATTTTCTGGGTAAAATTATGTATTCGATTTTTTTTTTCTTTTCGTTTCACACATTCTCGTTTGGGACGTTTCAAAACTTTCTTGGTGATAATGAATCCAAAAGGTTCACACGTTTCCAGTACAAAATTCTCAATTCTAAAGTTTCGCCGAATTTTGGCTAAGAATCTACTCGTTTTTGAGAGTGTCTTTGACTTTTTAAATTGAAATGTGTCGTCTGGACAAGCTCTGACTTCTTTTCCTTTCGATAATAACAACACTTTCTCTCTCTTTCTTTCTCTATCTCTCGCTCTTTCTCCTTCTCTCTATCTCTACCTCTAGCTCTCACTCACACACTCTCTTTCTTTTTCCCATTCTTTCTCTCTCTCTCTTTCTCATCTCCTTTCCTTGTTTCTCTCAGTCGCTCCCTCTTTCATCCTCCATCTGTCCCTCCTTTCCTCCCTCTTCCCCCCCCCCTCCTACCCTCCTTTCCCATTCACCCACCCTCCTTAACTCCCTCCCTCCCTCCCTCCCTTCCAGTCACACCTCACTCTCAACAATGCCTCTCAGTCGAAAGGTCGGTCAGCCACCCGGAAAATATATCCCGCAGTTTATGTCGTGCTGTTTTGGCAACATTTCCCCGCCGGTCATTCATCAACAGAGAGAGAGAGAGAAAGAGAGAGAGAGAGAGAGAGATACAGACAGAGAGAGAGACAGAGAGAAAGGGAGAGAGAGAGACAGACAGAGAGAGAGACAGAGAGAAAGGGATAGAGAGAGAGAGACACACACACACAGAGAGAGAGAGAGAGAGAGAGAGAGAGAATGAGAGAATGAGAGAATGAGAGAGACCATTCGATCCGTGTCATTTATGACGCGGGTTGTGTGAGGTCAATCCCTGTGATGCAATTTTGAGTAAAAATGTTTCTCGGCGGATGTCTGTATCCAAAGTTTACTTTTTCATTTCCCTTTTTTCCCCTTTTGAGGCACGCACACACTCTCTCCTTCTCTCCCTCCCTCCCTCCATCTCCCCCCTTCTCTCTCTCTTTCTCTCCCTCCTCCTCTCTCTTTCTCTCACTATCCCCTCTGTTCCCCTCTTGATCTCCTTCTCTGCCATTTCTATCTCTTCCTTATTTTCCCTCAATCTTTCCCCTCCATTTCCCCTTCTTTTTTCCAGTATTGGATTACTATTGCTTCTGCTAGGATAAGGGGAGGTCGGATCACGGCGCGTTGCACAAGCATTTGTTGCTGAGTCCGACTCTCGCTCTAATGTTGCATGGGAGTTTAAGGTCAACAGCCAGCCTTACAGTCCATCCAATGCATAAGAGATCTGGTTGACCTGATATATAATTTAAATATTTACCTTTTTTTTACCTGATATAGAATTTAAATATTTACCTTTTTTTGACCTGATATAGAATTTAAATATTTACCTTTTTTGACCTGATATAGAATTTAAATATTTACCTTTTTTGACCTGATATAGAATTTAAATATTTACCTTTTTTGACCTGATGTAGAATTTAAATATTTACCTTTTTTGACCTGATATAGAATTTAGATATTTACCTTTTTTGACCTGATATAGAATTTAAATATTTACCTTTTTTGACCTGATATAGAATTTAAATATTTACCTTTTTTGACCTGATATAGAATTTACCTTTTTTATATACAGAATTACCTATTAATTGTCTGTGTATTAGACAATGATTATACATTTTTTTTTGTATATTAGACACGTTATCTTTGTCGATGAGTTATCAATGAGTATCTATCTATCTATCTAATCTATCTGTCTATATATATATACACACACACATCCTACTACATGTGTTACGCAATCTGTGGATTGAAGGGTAAGGCTAATGGAGCTTGAAATTGATTTTTAAAATATCGTTTATATGATATTTGTATCGCTCTTTCTTTTTCCCACCGAGTGAAGGGAGTGCACGTCCACATAGTTTTCCTTTGTCTATTTATCTCTTGAATATACTGAGAGATTTAACATACACTGACACTCGCAAATATATGGACACACACAAACACACACACAATTCATTTTTGATTGTTTGTGTGTGTGTGTGTGTATGTATGTGTGTGTGTGTGAATCTGTGTGTGTGTGTGTGTGTGTTTGTGTTTGTGTGAGTGTGTATCTGTGTGTGTGTGTATCTGTGTGTGTTTTTTTGTTTGTGTGTGTGTGTCTGTTTGTTTGTTTGTTTGTGTGCGAATGTGTGTGTCTTTGTGTATATATGTGTGTATCTACGCATATGTGTAACTTGATGGAGAAAGGCATAAACGTTCTCTTGCCGACGTACTTTATTGGACGGCCTGATAAATACACTCAATCTATTCCATTCTGTCTGCTCCTTTTACCCTTGCTTCTTATACACACAGTTTGTATAGTGAATCAGGCAACTTTAGAATAACTTTCCCGGCCCCAGGGTTTCCGGCTGGCAAACACAGCTGCGGCCAGGAACCAGGTGCAGATAGAGGCGGAAAAGGGTACAGGAAAGTAAGTAAAGTAAGTCTTAGGTCATGACTGAATGTTAACTTCATAACACTGAATTAATAGAGAAAAGCATAGCCAGTATCTTAAGTCACATAACAAGCAATATCAGTGCTTTACGATGTGTGTGTGTGTTTGTACATGCACACAACAAACAAACGCACACACAAATACAGCGTTCATCCATAAATAAAAAATCGACTCAAGGAAACGAACAAAGGCATAACAGATCAGACCAAGAATGAAACAAAGGGAGAAAGGAAGGGGAAGGAAAACAGAAGAGAAAATCGGAGAAAACAAAGCGAGGGGAGGAAAAGCATGAAAGAACGGACGACTAAATAAATGGTAGAGGAAATGTAGAAGAAAGAAAAGGAAGAGAATGGAAGAAAAGGGAATTGAGAATCCGAGCGAAGAGAGTGGAGAAAATTTGATAAAAAAGTAAAATAGAAAGAGCAAGGAAGAGGAAAGAAAAACTGAACAAACGATGAGAAAATAATTAAGCAAATAAGAAATTATTTAGGAAATGAGAAAAACAAAGAGATAAATAAGTGAAAGCGAGAAAATACAAAGAAAATCAGATGACGTAGCAAGGAAGAGGAGAAAGTAAGAGAGGAAACAAAGTGGAAAATACCAAGAAAAAAAAAAGAAAAAAGGAAAAGAAAAAACAGGAGAGAGATGTGAAAACAAAAGAAAATAAAGAAGAGAGAGAAAAAGAAAGAGAGACAGAAGACAAAGCGAAGAAGAAGGACGATTAATTGGGAGGAATAATAAGAAGCAATGATAAATAATAGAGAAAAAAAACTATAAAGAAAAGGGAATAACAAGGAGAAAAAAAAAGAGAAATAAAAAACAAGGAGGACTGATGAAAGAGAATAGAACAAAGTGGGAAACAAAATAAATAAAAAAGATAAAGCAAAATAGAGAAAAGGAAGGAAGAAAGAAAGAGATAGTTTACCGAGTTATAAATGGCAAAGAATATAAAAAAACACAATTAAGAAAAAGAAAGAAAAGAAAAAAAATAAAGACAGAAATAAAAGGAAAGAAAAAAGAAATAGAAAGAGAAAACAAGGAATAAGAATAACGAACTACGAACTGCAACACAGAAGAAACATCAAAACAAACAAATAAACAAAAAAACAACAACAACAAAAAAACACACACACAGACAAAAGGAAAGCTAGAAAATAAAGACGAAACGAAGAAGAGGAGGAGGAAAGAGGAAGCGGGAGAGGAAATGTGGGAGTCAGACCCTATCTGTAGCGCAGTTGGGCCAACGTTCAGATAATGCACAGGCGGGAAGATCCGAAGTAAGAAATTGTGTTGAGGGAATATCTGGCCTCTGTTCGGGGGTGGGGGTGGGGGGGGATATCTTTCTCTGTCTGTCTGTCTTGCTGTGTGTCTGTCTCTGACTGGGTGTTTATGGGGGGTATGGTTGGGGGGGTCTTTTTCTGTCTGTCTGTCTGTCTCTGGTTGTCTGTTTATGGTGGGTATGGTTGGGGGAGGGGGGGTCTTTCTCTGTCTGTCTGTTTGTCTCTGGCTGTCTGTCTATGGGGGGTCTTTTTTGTCTGTCTGTCTTGCTGGATGTCTGTTTCTGGTTGTCTGTCTATAGGAGGTCTTTCTTTGTCTATCTCTGGCTGTCTGTCTATGATTTTCTCTCGCTTTCTCAGTCTATGTGTTTGTCTGTCTGTCTTTCCCTGTCTCTCTCTCTTTCTGCTTGTATGTCTGTCTATCAGTGTGTATGTGTGTACGGTCGTTTTTCTCGTTTCTGTGGTCTAGAGGTGGAAGGAAGGCTGTGATATGTATATTTATGTTACGAGAAATAGAGGGAAAGGGGGAGGGAGGGAGATGTATGTGGAAAGAGGGAGGGAGGGATGGAGGAGAGAGATAGAGAGAAAGAGAGAGAAAGAGAAAGGAAGGGGAGGGGGAGGGGGAGGGGAGTGAGAAACTATTCGTGGAACCCGCATTGCGTACACTGCATTTTATATTTCTATCTATGTTTCCCTATGTTTGTTTACATAACACACACACACACACACACACACACACACACTTTCTCTCTCTCTCTCTCTCTCTCTCCCCTCCCAAAGCCTACATATAAAATCAAAGACGAACAAAGGAAATAAACTGTAGAATTCGCTTCGACGCGTGTCCATAAACAAAAGACAATCGTTCAAGATTCGCTCCAAGATCCCGATCTCTTTTATGTACGACCCGAAGCTTCAAAATAGATTCGGGAAAACAGCATTCACATTCAGACTAAATAATGACTTTTTCCGGAAGTTGTTGCTGTTGATATCTCATTTTCTTATGAAAAGGGATTTAAATCATATATCTATAGTCTAACATTACTGTTATTACTAGAATTGTTAATTTTATCATTAGCATTACAATTATCAATACATTATGATTAAGGTGATTACCACTACTGTCATTATCATCATTATCTTTACTATTAGTAGAAACATTAAAGTTATTATCCCATTTTCCAGCTATCCCTATCTTTCTACATAATTATCATATATTTTTTTTTTATTCGTGGAAGAGATTGTGTGCAAACGATGTGAACTATTAGAAATGAGCTCCGTGCTGGATGTGATCCAAGAAATGCGTAATTGATGCTTCCAAGTACGGCGTTTTTCTTCTTCGTCTTCTTTTGTCTTTTCTTATTTTTCTTTTTTTTCTGCTTCCCTCTTTCCTTTTTCTCCTTTTATTGTCACTGCTTCTTCTTTCTTCTTCTTCTTCATATTCTCATCTGCTAATTATTGCTGTTGTTTTTCAAATTCTTTTCTCTCCTCTTCCTCTTCTTCTTCGTGTTCCAATGTCTCGTCTTTTCTACTTATCCTCCACTTCTCCTCCTTCTTCATTTTCTATTTCTTCTTCCCTTTCTTCTATCTTCCTGTTCTTTTTAATCTTTATATCTTCCCGTTTTTATGCCTTGGGGGCTATGTCCTTAAGACACAATTTTCTGGTGATCAGCTCAAGGTCATAGGAGAGGAAAACGTTTTCCTTGTAACTTTTTCCTTCTCTTTTTTTTTTGTTTTGGTTTTGGATCACAAAGCATTTTGTGGGATTTGATGTTCTATGGCGATAGACAGGAGCGATACATATCCACCCATACATATGTGTGTGTGGATATGTATCGCTCCACAATATATATATATATATATATACATATATATAAATATATATATATATAAATATATATGTATATATAAATATATATATATTTATATATAAAGAGAGACAGAGAGAGATGGATATATAGTTAGATATATTCGTATGTACATACATAAACTGCCATCTCTCTCACTTCATCAAATAATCTATCTATCTTTTTCCCTTCCTCCTTTCCTCTCCTTCTCTCCATCCAACCTCTCTCTCTCTCTCACTCTCTCTCTCTCTCTCTCTCTCTCTCTCTCTCTCTTCTACGCCATACAATGAAAAATGATTAGTGTCATGCGACCCATCCATTACTCGTCAGAATTGTATGCGCAGCCGAGCTAACATGCTGGAAAGACGAATAGGCCTTGTACACGAGTTGCACATTAGGCTTTAAGAGACCGGGGATATCCGGTTGCATTAGGCTGTTCAAAATACGGAAATATTTTTACCGTGTTTTCTTTTTCACTTATTGCAAGAATATGAGTTATATTTTTGGGGAACGTTTTTTTTTTTTTTTTTTTTTTTTTTTTTTTTTTTTTTTTTTTTTTTTTTTTTTTTTTGGTATATAAGAATATGATTTTTGTTTTCCTTTTTTTCCTAATGACAGACATTGAGTTTTCATAAATCATAAGAATATGTTTTTTTGTTTTTGTTTTCCTTTTTTTTAGATAATGATAGACATTGAATCCACATCATAACGTGGAAAATATATTATCTTTGGATTACTTACGGGCAATAATGTGAGGTTCATCTTATCCAAGTCACCAGAAAGATAGAGACAGAGAGAAATAAAAGATACTCCCATTGACGAGAAAAGATTTTAAAAAGTAAGAGACTGATCATAAATGATAATGATAAGAAGAAAGAAAAATACAGATAGATAAAAAGACACAGGCATAGTAGGAAATAAATTACAAATGATGATAAGGAGAGAGAGAGAAAGAAAAAAAATATATAAAAAAGAAACTAATTAGTAGGATAAAAGAAAAGAAAAGAAAAAAACACTAAACCTTCTCTAAACACACTCACACCCACGTACGCCCACGTCCACCTACGCCCACAGCTGACTCTAAAACACTGCCTGTACGTCATAAGTGTTTCTAAGAAGGCGTCCGTATATCGAGGTCATGAGGTTTGTTTACATTGTGGGGTAAACCACGTGTCTGCTCCTTAAACATTCACGTTGATATATCTGGTATAATCATCTCTAATGATTATCATTGTTGTTATTATACTGTACTCATTAGAATTATTATGACATCATCCTTTTTGGTAATAGTTGTTCAATTAACAAATATAGATAAAGGTATACATGTTGATATTGAAGATAATAACATAATTTTCTATAATTTTCCTAAGAGAGAAATAATCATGATTATGACAATGATTATATCAATATTTATGACACTGATGCTAAGAACATACCACGAATCACAGGTAAATCTACCCACTTAAGTAGAAATAAATCTAATACATAAAAAGATAAAGAGAATCACATCGTACTATGAATTGTTCTGACATTTAATTACAAATGAGAAAAACAGTATCTATGTCTGTATTATAATCCTCTCTCTCCATTACAATCTAACATTTTTTTTACACCATCATGCCACAGAAATTAGATATCCATTTTGGTAAAGATTTATTGATGAGTATTATGCTACAAGACAGCATCAATAATAAAATTCCGGCCGCGAATGATCAATGAATCGGCTCGAATCCGCATACATGAATCCACGAACGGTTCCCTGTCCCTGTCTTCTGGTGTTCGAGCATCGATGTGACTTTTTTTGTTGTTGAAAAGGGTGAGTAGTTTACAAAGGTAATCAATATTCGGTCAGAATAATCCGGAAAGGATAGCAGTGAATGAGAGTAATTTTCGCAAGGCCTGGCGTCATGTAACGTTTGGATTTTGAATCGAAATGTCTGAGAACTGTGAATGTGTGTGTGTGTGTGTGTGTGTGTGTGTGTGTGTGTGTGACCCCCCTTCCCTACCCTTTCTTTCGTTCCTATGCCCCTTCCCTCTGCTTTTCCCCCTCGCTCTCTTCCTCCTATTCTCTCTCCCATCCCTTCTCCCTCTCCTTCCCTCCATTCCTTTTTCACTCTCACTCTCTCACTCTCCCCCCCCCCTCTCTCTCTCTCTCCCTCTCTCTCTCCGCACATCTGTCACACCACCACTGCCACCGCTGTGTACCAGTATATTGTGACATCACCCACTTCCTGGTTGGCTGAAAATCGACCTTGTCAACACGGCAGTACGGACAGAGGTGGGTGGGCGGGAGGGGAGTGGGTGGGTGGGAGGAAGTGGTTGGGGGGAGGAAGTGTGGGGGAGGGGGCGGAGTGGGCGGTGAGGGAATAGGGTAGGTGGAAGCATGGGTGGGTGGAAGGTATAGAGGGAGAGGGTGGGTGGAAGTCAGGGCAAGACGGTGGGCAGAATGTGGGTGGGCGGGTTCGGGGGGGGGGGGGGGGGGAGTGAGACAGTGGGCCCAGAGGAGTGGGCGGGGGGGGGGGGGGGGGGGGTTAGGACGTGTGCCAGAATGTCGCTCTGTTTCTCGTGGCAGACAAGTGGAATACTGGCAATTATATATGCGCTGGGATTGTTTATGATAATGATGGTATATTAGGGTATATTATGATACTAATATTGTGTTAATGGGGACGATGATGGTGTATTATGGTGTCAATATTCTGTTAATGGTTATGATGATGCTATATCATGATATCGATAATGTGTAAATGATTATCAATATTACTCTTCAGTGGTGATGACTCCCACAGTACTGCTACTACCAACAATTATTTACAATATAGTGATATGGAGGATTATAATAACCATGATTATGATAATCATGATGATGATAATAATTATGGGGATAATGCTAAAGATAATAGTTATATTGATAATGATAATGATGATAATGATAATGATGATAATGGTAAAGATAATAAGGATAATGATAATCAAGATAAAGATGATGATAATCATTATAATGATGATAATGATGATAACGAAGCTAACGATATTGATAATGATAATAATGAGGTTAACGATAATGATATTGATGATAATAATAATAATGATCATAATAGTGATGATAATGATAATAATGATAAGGATAAAGATACTAATGATAATGACGATAAAATTCATCATAATGATAATTTTAACGATCAATATTAGTACTATGATTGTCGTTACTGCTGTAATTATTATGGTTCTTAACCTTTGCATCACATATACCAGAGGTTTCTGTCTAATATAAGTATTACTCTAAGGCTCTCCGGTGTTACATTTACGCCGTTTTTAGAGCCTCTGTTGGTACTTTGATGCTTGTACTGTTGGCATTGTTCTGATGCCTTTGGATGCCTTTTTTCGAGTGCCCTCTGGTCGGTGTCAGTGTTGCTCTTTTCCCAGTGCCA
>BOPN01000420.1:323252-328252 GCA_017312705.2 Penaeus japonicus | reverse complement strand
TCCTCTCTTTCTTCCCTTCCCCATTTCCCCCTCCTCTCTTTCTTCCCTTCCCCATTTCCCCCTCCTCTCTTTCTTGGATCTACCCTTCCTGTCTTGGGCCCCGTCCCTTCCTCCCCACCTCAGATCACAGCGCCCCTCCCTTGGGTTGAAACCTCCGGATCCTTTCCTCCTCCCCTTCTTCCTCTTTCCGTTTCCTCCTCTTCTACCCCCTTCTCCCTCCTCTTCCCCCTTCTCCCTCCTCTCCACCCTTCTCCCTCCTCTTCCCCCTTCTCCCTCCTCTCCCTCCCTTGTCCCTCCTCTTCCCCCTTCTCCCTCTTCTACCCCCTTCACCCTCTTCTACCCCTTTCTCCCTCCTCTCCCCCCTTCTCCCTCTTCTACCCCCTTCTTCCTCCTCTCCCCCCTTCCCCCTCCTCTCCCCCCTTCACCCTCCTCTCCCCCCTTCCCCCTCCTCTCCCCCTTCCCCCTCCTCTCCCCCTTCCCCCTCCTCTCCCCCTTCCCCCTCCTCTCCCCCCTTCACCCTCCTCTCCCCCCTTCCACCTCCTCTCCCTCCTCTCCCCCTTCCCCCTCCTCTCCCCCTTCCCCCTCCTCTCCCCCTTCCCCGTCCTCTCCCCTTTCTCCTTCCTCCTCCCCTTCCTCCTCTCCTTCCCCCTACCCCTTTAAATAAGACCCAAAACAGACCTCCGCTCAGAAAGGCCACCCAAGAAGTCCAAAACAAGACAAGACCCCACTACCACCCCATCCCTACCCTGATAGACCCCCACCACCTCCCATCATCTCAACAGGAGACCCACGAGACCCACCAAAAGGACCCCACCATTAGAAACGAACGCAACCAAGAGAAGACCCCACCAATCGAGACCCCCCACCTAAGGAGACAGACCCACCAAGGGAGACCCCACTCCCACCCCTCTCCCCTCCCCTCCCCTCCCCTACCCCCCCCCCCAAATTCATCAAAGAAAAAGGGTGTGACACATGCCATCGAGTGTTGTCACGCGCCGCCGCTAAAAGGGGGACGAACACCCGAAGAATGTCTGCCAACCACTAGTCTCCTATTTTTCTTTACTTTTCTTTTTCAATTTACGTTTGGATAATGCAGCAAGAAAAGAAAAGAAAAAAAAAGATCATTAAGGTAATGGAGGGCACTAATTTCAGTCCTTAATGGCGATGAATCATTCTCAACCACACGTTCAACAATCAGGTGAAGGAGTTATTAGTCCTCGTTTGAAATTCATTAACATCTGATACGGGTGTGGAATGGGGCTTGGGGATGAGGGAGAGAGAGAGGGAGAGAGAGAGAGAGAGAGAGAGAGAGAGAGAGAGAGAGAGAGAGAGAGAGAGAGAGAGAGAGAGAGAGAGAGAGAGAGAGAGAGAGAGAGAGAGAGAGAGAGAGAGAGAGAGAGAGAGAGAGAGAGAGAGAGAGAGAGAGAGAGAGAGAGAGAGAGAGAGAAAGAAACAGAGATAGATAGATAGATAGATAGAGAGATAGAGAGAGAGAGAATGAGTGAGTGAGAAAGAGATAGAGAAAGACAGAGAGAGAGAGAAAGAGAGAAAGAGAGAGAGAGAGAGAGAGAGAGAGGAGAGAGAGAGAGAGAGAGAGAGGAGAGAGAGAGAGAGAGAGAGAGAGAGAGAGAGAGAGAGAGAAAGAGAGAGAGAGATAAATAGAGATGGATAGATACAGATAGAGATGAGGGAGAATAAATGAGAGAGAGGGAAAGATAGAGAAAGGGAAGGGAAAGAGGACAAGAAAGAATAAAAAAAGACGAGATAAACAAAAACAACAACAACAACAAAAAGCGACTGTCACTGAAGCAGAAAAGACACAGAGAAACGACCGCTCCCCCCTCTCCCCCAACCCCCCCCCCAAAAAAAAACAACAACAAAAAAACAGCACGGCCAAGGGAGGAAGACGTTGACAACACTATGACTTATGAACACCGTCGATACCCTCCCCCTGCTACCCCCCCCTCCCCCTCCCTTCCCCTTCCCAACTTCCTCCCTCCCCACCTTCCTCCATAGCCCCCCCCTACCCATAGGAACGATTCTTTGTAATGCATTTTTTTTCTATGGATTAATTTCGTTATTTTGTGATAATTGTTATTATTTTCTTTAATTTTTCTTTATTGTTGTTAGGGTTGTTGTTGTAGCTTCTTGTAGTTATGATTATCGTTATTACTTAATTATTGTCGTTATTACTATGATTATCAATTCTATCATCATCATAATCATCATTATCACTATGCTTAGCCGTGTATTTTTTCCTCCTATAATCATTATTACCAATATGCTAACAATTAGTATTATTATCAGCATTACTATCACTATTGCTTTTACTAATTATAATCAACATTAGTATCGTCATTACCAATACTATCATTATTATTTTCCTCATTCTTTCACTATTAGTATTTTCATTTATTTACTGTCATCATCATTTCCCTCATCTATTCACTATCATTATCATTTTCCTCACTATCATTATGGTTTTCCTCCCCTATTCACTATATTCATCATCTGTTCATTTTTTTCCCTATCATTTTCCTCACCCATTTACCATTATCACCATCTTCCTCAACTATTCACTATTATCACTATTTTCCTTATCCATTCAGTATCATAATCATTTTCCTTATCTTTTCACCATTATCACCATCTTCCTCACCTATTCACCATTATCTCTTTGTCCGCCCATTATCCCTTTCTTCCTCTCCTAACTCGTTTTATTCACCATTATCTCTTTCTCCGCCCATTATCCCTTTTTTCATCTCCTAACTCGTTTTATTCACCATTATCTCTTCCTCCGCCCATTATCCCTTTCTTCCTCTACTAACTCGTTTTATTCACCATTATCTCTTTCTCCGCCCATTATCCCTTTTTTCATCTCCTAACTCGTTCCATTCCATCCCCGCCACTGGCTGCTTCCGCCATTGGCCAAGCCTGAGAGAGCGCCCAAGGAAAATATTTTCTCGATACTTATCACTCTTTATCAAGTACATCTCCCTCATGTGAGTTATTATTTCAAGCTCTCTCGTCACTCACTTTGCATACCTATATTTGGATCAACATTTTTTTTTTCTTTTCTCTCTCTCTCTGTCTTTCTCTTTCTTTTTCTTTCTTTCTCTCTCTCTCACTCGCAAAAAAGAAAAAAAGAAAAATAAGAATAATTCTTTCATCTTCTGCCCACGTAAGACATGTTTGTTTGTTTGCGGTTGGAGTGAAGAGGAGGAGAAAGATGAGAGGAAGAGGAAGAGGAGGAGAAGGAGGAGGGAGAAGAAGAGAGAAGAGGAAGGGGAGGAGGCAGAGGAGTAGGAGTAAGAGGAGAAGGAAGAGGAAGATGAGGAGAAAAAGGAGGAAGAGGAGGAGAAGAAGGAGGAGGGAGAAGAAGAGAGAAGAGGGAGGGGAGGAGGCAGAGGAGTAGGAGTAAGAGGAGAAGGAAGAGGAAGAGGAGGAGAAGAAGGAGGAGGAGAAGAAGGAGGAGGAGAAAAAGGAGGAAGAGGAGGAAAAAAGAAGGAGGAAGAGGAAGAAGAAGAAGAAGAAAAGGTCGCTGGAAAAGGAAGAAGAATACTTTTCTTTATCACTCACTTTGCATACCGTTATTTGCATCAGCATCTCTCTTTCTTCCTCTCTTCCCTTTTCTGTGCTTCCTTCTTTCGCAATATCATGCATTCCCTTTTTTCTCAATTTCTTTTCAGGCTTAAAAAAGAAAAGAAAAATGTTCCGCCTAGATAAAACGCGGGGGGGGGGGGGTATATGTTTGTTTGTCTGGTTACGGAGGAAGAAGGAAGAGGAGGAGGAAGAGGAGGAGGAGGAGGAAGAAGAAGAAGAAGAAGAGGAGGAGGAGGAAGAGAATAAGGAAGAGGAAGAGAAAGGGGATAAAGGAAAAAAGAAAGAAAAGAGGAGGAGGAGGAGGAGGAGGAGGGAGGGGGAGGCTAGAAAAGAGAGAAAATGAGGAAGAAAAAGAGATGGAGATAGATAGACAGATGAATATGAATATATATATATATATATATATATATATATATATATATATATATATATATATATATATATATATATATATATATATATATTTATTTATATAGAAAGAGAGAGAGAGAAAGAGAGAGAGAAGAAATATAAAAAAACAGGAAAAAAGGAGGGGCAGTACAGAGTAAAGTTATTCAAAAACAGGGAAAACACTCTTAAGGGAAATGGCAGATAGGAAAGGATGTGCCTACCAATATAAAACATAGTCATGTATACACAATATAGAAAAAAACAATAAACTTTCGAAAGAAAATCATGAGATGGAGATGAGATAAACAAGGGAAGTGGACCAATTAGATAATGGAATGGATGTTGCAGAAAATTTTCCGAAACTTGAAAGTGGAAAGAGATCGAAACGAACGCCAAACTTGCCTCGAACGCATTTTCAGGAAGTGACGGTTGACATAACGTTTGGGTTGTGTCCTTACTGCTCACACACACACACACAGACACACACAAACACACACACACACACACACACATACACACACATACACACACACACACACACACACACACACACATACATATATATATATATATATATATATATATATATATATATATATATATATATATATATATATATATATATAATTTCAGCAATGTAGCCTAATCCAGTTCCGATCTTTTATTTCTTATCTTTTATCACTCCGTCTCTGAATCGTAAAACACTTTTATATGATAATATTCCTTTAATTTGTTGAGTAATTATTACGTATTTGAGCAAAAATATTTTTTTCGTTCTCAGAGTGTATAGTAGTAACAATAGGAAAAGTCTGTTTTGTCATGATTTTCTAAATTTTGCAATGCAATTAATACTTTGATAATATTGTTTACTTAGATTTACAGAAATGTTATTCGTTATACAAATTTATTACCAAAAGGGTTTCTTTTCTAAGTAGAAACATGAAATTATATCTAACTTGAAATCATTTCGCCTCTTATTAATTAAATGGGCCAAAAATAGTTTATTC
>BOPN01000420.1:308252-310752 GCA_017312705.2 Penaeus japonicus | reverse complement strand
GAGAGAGAGGGAAAGGGAGAAAGAGAAAAGAGGGAAGGAGACGTGAGGGAAGGAAAGGGAGAGGGAGAGGGAAAGGGAGAAAGAGAAGAGGGGAAGCAGGACGTGAAGGAAGGAAAGGGAGAGAGAGAGGGGAAAGGAGAAAGAGGGAAGGAGACGTGAAGGAAGGAAAGGGAGAGAGAGAGGGAAAGGGAGAAAGAGAAAAAGAGGAAGGAGACGTGAGGGAAGGAAAGGGAGAGGGAGAGGGAAAGGGAGAAAGAGAAAAGAGGGAAGGAGACGTGAGGGAAGGAAAGGGAGAGGGAAAGGGAAAAGGAAAGAGAAAAGAGGGAAGGAGACGGAGGAAGGAAAGGAGAGGGAGAGGGAAAGGGAGAAGGATAAAAGAGGGAAGGGGACGTGAGGGAAGGAAAGGGTGAGAGAGAGGGAAAGGGAGAAAGAGAAAAGAGGAAAGGAGACGCGAGGGAGAATGGAAGGGAGAGGGAGAGGGAAAGGGAGAAAGAGAAAGAGGGAAGGAGACGAGGGAAGGAAAGGGAGAGAGAGAGAGGGAAAGGGAGAAAGATAAAAGAGGGGATGAGACGAGGGAAGGAAAGGGAGAGTGAGAGAGTGGGGAAAGGGAGAAAGAGAAAAGAGGGAAGGAGACGTGAGGGAAGGAAAGGGAGTGGGAGAGGGATAGGGAGAAAGAGAAAAGAGGAAAGGAGACGTGAGGGAGAATGGAAGGGAGAGAGAGAGGGAAAGGGAGAAAGAGAAAAGAGGGAAGGAGACGTGAGGGAAGGAAAGGGAGAGGGAGAGGGAAAGGGAGAAAGAGAAAAGAGGGAAGGAGACGTGAGGGAAGGAAAGGGAGAGGGAGAGGGAAAGGGAGAAAGAGAAAAGAGGGAAGGAGACGTGAGGGAAGGAAAGGGAGAGAGAGAGGGAAAGGGAAAAGGAGAAGAGAAAAGAGGGTAGGAGACGCTGACAGAGAAGGAAAGAGAGGGAGAGGGAGAGGGAGAAGGAAAGAGAAAGAGAGAGAAGGAGACGAGGAAGGAAAGGAGAGGGAGAGGGAAAGGGAGAAAGAGAAAAGAGGGTAGGAGACGCGATGGAAGGAAAGGGAGAGGGAGAGGGAGAGGGAGAAAGAGAAAAGAGGGAAGGAGACGTGAGGGAAGGAAAGGGAGAGGGAGAGGGAAAGGGAGAAGGATAAAAGAGGGAAGGGGACGTGAGGGAAGGAAAGGGTGAGAGAGAGGGAAAGGGAGAAAGAGAAAAGAGGAAAGGAGACGCGAGGGAGAATGGAAGGGAGAGGGAGAGGGAAAGGGAGAAAGAGAAAAGAGGGAAGGAGACGTGACGGAAGGAAAGGGAGAGGGAGAGCGAAAGGAGAAAGAGAAAAGAGGGAAGGAGACGTGAGGGAAGGAAAGGGAGAGGGAGAGGGAAAGGGAATGGAGAGAGAGGAATAGAGAGAAAGAGAGAAATAGAGGTTTAGGGTGATGGTGAGGGAGGTGGAGGAAAAGGGGGATGGGGAGAGGACAAAGAAGAAGAGGGAGATGGAAAGCGAGATAACGTGAAGGAGGGAGGGTGAGGGAGAGGTAAATGGAAGGGGAAGGAGAGCGGGAGAGGAAGAGGAAGATGGAGAAGAAGAATGAAAGGGAAAGAGAGAGAGAAAGAGAGAGAGAGAGAGAGAGAGAGAGAGAGAGAGAGAGAGAGAGAGAGAGAGAGAGACGGAGACGGTGATGAAGGGGGGGGGGGGAGGGAAGCAGAAAGGAGAGGGTGAAGGCAAGAGGGGAATGAGGATGGAAAGGAGAGAGACAGGGAAAATGAAGGAGAGAGAGAGAGAGAGAGAGAGAGAGAGAGAGAGAGAGAGAGAGAGAGAGAGAGAGAGAGAGAGAGAGAGAGAGAGAGAGAGAGAGAGAAATAGAGAGAGATAAGGAGGGAGGGAGGAAGGGGGAAGGGAGAGAGGGAGAGAGAGAGAGAGAGAGAGAGAGAGAGAGAGAGAGAGAGAGAGAGAGAGAGAGAGAGAGAGAGAGAGAGAGAGAGAGAGAGAGAGAGAAAGAGAGAAAGAAAGAAAGCGAAAGAGAAAGAGAGAAAGAAAACACAAGTCGTCTCCCACCTCGAATTCTCTCACAATTGTTCAATCTCGCCGATGCGATCAGCCATACAGCCCATCTAATTACCCCGAAAGACCCAGTTGAACAAATGAACATCACTGATTAGAGAACAAGTAAAAAAAGAAAGAAAAACAAGTAGCAGAAATAGAGAATAAATGAAACAACAACAAAAAAGATAAGAAAAAAGAAGAGATACACACCGTTCGTCGGATCGGAGAGTCGATTGAACAAGTGAGCATCGCTGACTAGAATCCGCGGCTGTTCTCGTGGGATCAACATTGCGCTGACGATTTTCAAAGGGAATTCTGTTTTCTTATCTCCCTTTTAACGAGTAAGAGTAATTTCCGTGCTTATCTTTCATGACACAAAGTTTCAAGTTTATTACGATGCTCTTCACTGTCATTCTTTTCATTGTTTTTATAATTCTTGATGAG
>BOPN01000420.1:290752-300752 GCA_017312705.2 Penaeus japonicus | reverse complement strand
TAATTGTCATCATCATAATAATGACAATAATGATAATGATGATGATAATGATAATCACTCTTGTTCTTCACATTCTCATTATTGTTATTATTATCCTTATTGATATTATTGTTATTATTATCATTATTATTATTATCATTATTATCATTATTATGATTATTATTATTGTTATTATTATCATCTTTATCATTATTACTATTATTGCTATCTATATCATAATTATTCTTATTGTTATTACCATTATCATAATTATCAGTATATTCAACATCATTAATATCATCATTATTGTTATCATCATCATTATCATTACTATTATTATCATCATTATTATTATCATCATCGTTATTATTATTATTGTTATCATTATAATTACTATGATTATCATTGTGTATATCATTGTTATCGTCATTATTATTACTATTACCATCATCATGATTATCATTATCATCATTGTTATTGCTATAAATATCATTATCAGTACTATCATCATCATTATCACCATTATCATCATATTATCGTTATCATCCTCACTAACATTAATCATTGGCATTATCATCACCATTAGCATCATCACTATCATTACACTTTCATTCCTACTATCATAATCATAATCACAATGATCCTCACATTCATCATAGGATTATCTTTGCAATATATTTACTTAGACAAACAAGAGACGTTCGTGTGTCTGTTGATGTAGTTAGTTAAAGGCAGACTATGCTATTCTGCTGACCGAGGGTATTCCTTGTCTATTGACGTGGAAGTATTTTTTGTCTGCTGTCTGAAGGCGGAAAAGTTTGTGTCTGGTCGAAGAAAGAGAGAAAGAGAGAGAGAGAGAGAGAGGGATACACACACACACTTATATATGTATATGTATATGTATATGTATATGTATATATATATATATATATATATATATATATATATATATATATATATATATATATATAATGAGAGAGAGAAAGAGATAGAGAGAGAATGAGGGGGAAAAAATGTTCAGTGTTATTTATGGAATGTGTTCGATTGTTCAATATCGCTGGCGTCGCCACACTCTCAGAAAATATTTTTCGCACCTACAATTTTTTCCGGACATCGGACCATGCATCTCTTAAAATCAATAATGATGATAATGATGATAATACCAATAACACACACACTCACACTAACACACACACGCACACACACACACACACACACACACACACACACTTTCCTGCAGCATAACATAGGAACAGTTGCCATGCATAGTTAACTCCTGGGGATATTAGCCAGTGGTTAAGTCCCTTCCCGATGTCCTGCATAGACAGTGCATGATGCTTTGTCCAAGACAGAACTGTGCCTCTTGTCTGTCATGCACAACTGGTCAAGGACTTCTCTCTGTGTATTGCTGGAGGGAAGTGCATTGGGGCGGTCTGTGTGTTTATGTTTCCTTGTGCGTGTTTATGTGAATTTTGTCGTTGTTATGTGCATGTGTTTGTGAGTGTAAGTATTTGTGTGTGTGTGTGTGTGTGGTTTATTATTTTGTGGTTTTGGTTAAGAGTGCGTATATATATATATATATATATATATATATATATATATATATATATATATATATCTGTGTGTGTGTGTGTGTGTGTGTGTACATATATGTGTGTATGTGTATGTGTATGTGTGTGTCTGTGTCTGTTTGTATGCGCGTTTCATTTAGCTTAGTTAACAACCTTTGCGCCATTCTTCTTCTTCTCCTTCTTTCTTTAACTTCTTCTTTCTTCATTCACCTGTCCGTCATCCTTCTCCTCCTCCTCCTCCTGACGCCCATCATTATTTTTCTTACTTTCCCCACCTTTTTTTCATCTTCCTTGCATCTCCTCCCATCATCGTCTCCCAACTCCTTCTTCGTAAACCTTCGTAACTCCCACAACTCGCTTTTATCATATATATTTTTTCTCTACGGTGGCTGACACGAAACAAACTCCGTGCCAATCTCAAGTTTAATTACCGATAGATAAACCGTAAATACCTTATCACCGATAGATAAACCGCAAATACCTTATCACAGATAGATAAACCGTAAATACCTTATTACCGACAGATAAACCGTAACTTCATAGATTAGTCATCACTCAACTCCAGGTTACGTGAGGCGGAGAGGCGGAGGGCGAGCCCTGTGTTGCGACGCTGTGCCCTCGGCGTGAGGTCAAGGAATGGCCTGGCGATGGGTTAGTCCTGGGAGCTAATATCCGAAGTCACCGGAACCACTGAAGTTCCGGAGTGCACTTGCCGAGAGGAAATATTCGGCGCTTGACGGGATAGCAAGAGTCAGATGGCATGCTCGCAGCCTTCATATTTTTTTTTCTTCTCCTTCTCTTCCTTTTCGCTCTATCTCCACTATGGTTCATGCAGTTCCTCCCCCCATTATCGCTCTATCTCAGTTCCTGTTTCATTCTCCATTGCCTTCTCCACCTTCTCTTTATATCCTCAGCGCCTTTTAAGATTTCCACGTTTACATTTTTCTTAGAACGATTAAAGCAAGTGACCTTTTTACATGCAAATTAATGAGATAAAAGAAATACCTTCAGCTTGCTATCTCTCCTCCCCCCACCCCCACACACACACACACAGAGAAAAATAAAGAAAAGAAAAAGAAAACGAAAGAAAACAAGGGACAGAAAAAACACACGAAAACAGAGAAAACAACAGAAAATATCATAAATCACTAAAACCGAGGAAACAACAACAGAAAAAAAACCCGCACACACACAACATGTCCACTCCAAACTCACAAATAGACCTCAAAAAGTTCTCGACCTCAAAACAAACACACTCGTACTGAAACAAGTGTATTTCACCAACAACGACGCCGATGATATTCCAGTTCCCTTCAGTTCCCTTCAGTTCCCTTCTGTTCCCTTCAGTTCCCTTCTGTTCCCTTCAGTTTCCTTCAGTTCCCTTCAGTTCCCTTCGAGGGCCGTGGCTGGAAGGGCCAGTCGCCTCTGCCACCGAGCATTACCCGGAGGTCAAGACTTCCATTAGTTCTTAGGGGGTTCCGTTGTAACTGGGAGAAATTCACTTAACTTTACAGGCCTCTAAGGAAGAGGGAAAGGAGAGGGGGGGGAGGGGGTGGATGGATGGGATGGTGGAGGGTGGGTAGAGGAGGGAAAGAGAGGGGGGATGGAAGGGGTTGAAGTTGTGGAGGGAAAGGGAGGGAGGGGGGCTGTGAAGGGAGGAGAAGGAGCAGCGAGGGGGAGGGCGTGGCAATGAAGGACCGGGAAGCAGTGAAGGAAGGAGAAGGGGCAGTAAAGGGAGGAGAAGGGGCAGTGAAGGGAGGAGAAGGGACAGTAAAGGGAGGAGAAGGGGCAGTGAAGGGAGATCGAGGGTTAGGTAGACAAGAAACAAAGGAGGGGGTGAGGGGTAGTGAAGGGATAAAACGACACAATAGAAGGGACTGAAGGAGTGAAGGGAGGTTGGTGGTTGTCATAGAAGGGCTCAGACATAAGTTAAAGAAGCTAGAGCAGAGGCAGGGGGGAGGGGGAGGGGGGGGGTTGGGTAAGGAAGAAAGAGAGGATGGGCAAGGAAGGGAAAGGTTAATGAAGGGAAGGGAAGTGAGCAAGTAGATAGGTTAGATGACAATAAAGGGCAAGAAGATAAGAGAAAGATAGAAATAGATATAGAGATAAAGACAGACAGAGGAAGAGAGGAAGAGCAAAAGAGAAAGAATGAAAGAAAGACAGACAGGAATAAAAAGAAAGAGAATCAATGTGGGAAACCAGAGGAAACTAACTTCTCTGTTTTCTCAGCGTGAGCCGCCATTCTCAAGAAAGAGGAGGGAGAGAGGGAGAGAGGGAGGGGGGGGGGGGGAGAGAGAGAGAGAGAGAGAGAGAGAGAGAGAGAGAGAGAGAGAGAGAGAGAGAGAGAGAGAGAGAGAGAGAGAGAGAGAGAGAGAGAGGAGAGAGAGAGAGAGAGAGAGAGAGAGAGAGAGAGGGAGGGAGGGAGGGAGGGAGGGAGAGAGACAGACAGAGACAGAGACAGAAAGAGAGAGAGAGAGAGAGAGAGAATGAGAGAGAGATAGATATATATAGAGAGAGAGAGAGAGGAGAGAGAGAGAGAGAGAGAGATAGAGAGAAAGAAAGACAGAGACAGAAAAAGAGAGAGAGAGAGATAGAAACAGAAAGAGAGAGAGAGAGAGAATGAGAAGCGAGAAGAATTCGTACAATTTCGCTTATTTTTTTCTTCTTTTTGCCTTTTGGAAGAATAGAATGAAGAGCCTCTCTCTCTTTTAATTAAGGGCGCATCTCCTGTTTATCGTTTCCATTATTATGTCAAATTAATGATCATAAAATTGGATTAAATATCTCTCCATAGCTATTGATCAATATGATTAATCATTATCAAATATTATCAATTTTAGTCGATTATTAATTGATAATCATGGTAACTGGGCGACTGTGGCGATAATGTTGATTCTTACAGATTAATCATACGTGTATAATAATTGCTGTTGAAATGTTGAAATTCGTAATCATACAAAAGGGAAGCGGATATTTTCAGTCAAGGAGGTGAAGATTCTTGCAATTAATTTCTTCCTCTTCTTTTTCTTGTACTTCGCAATTTTTGCATGTCGTGAAGCAGACGGCAGATTGAGAGAGAGAGAGAGAGAGAGAGAGAGAGAGAGAGAGAGAGAGAGAGAGAGAGAGAGAGAGAGAGAGAGAGAGAGAGAGAGAGAGAGAGAAATAGAGAGAGAGAAAGAGAGAGAGAAATAGAGAGAGAGAAAGAGAGAGAAAGAGAGAGAGAAAGTGAGAGAGACAGATAAAGAGAGAGAGAAAGAAAGAGAAAGAGAGAGAGAGAGAGAGAAAGAGATTAAAATGTTTTTTGAATAATACACATGCCCTGCAAAAAGACAGGGAAAGATATCCAAACACCTACCCAATCTTGCTAAATAACTTCTGCCGTGGAGAGCCATAGCCAAACATTCAATATGCAAATGTGAATGGCTGCGCTGTAATATTCATCTTATTTGGCAATCCATCTAATCATACAAGGTAAATACTCATATATAACTAATCAAACAAAAATATGTTAAAAATATGTTACAAGTAATACAGGTACACTTTAAGTCGATGTGTGCCATCTGTTGTCAGAAGTTGATTTTCAAGTTCTACTTTAGGCAGAAGAAGGGGTTGAAGCAGCGAAGAGAGAGAAGAAGGAACTAAGGAGGGGGCAACGAAGGGAGGGGAGGGATCAGTGGAAAAGGGAGGAGCAGTGAGGACAGGGGCGTAGTAAAGGAAGGGAAGGGGCGGTGAAAGGAAGGGAAGAAGAGGTGGTGTGACAGGGCCCTCGAGGCATCCATTTATTTATTTATTCATTTATTATTATTATTATTTTTTTTTTATTTATTTATTTTTTTTTTTTTTCTTTTTGGCCAGAGTCGATTGTAAAAATCTTTTCCTTGAACTGTAGTTACTGAACAGACTGTTGCTGTATCATGTGCGTTACCTGGGCAGTCTTCTGAAGCAACATTTGCAGCAGGTCTTTTGGCTGTGTCACTGTTGTTGATGCTGGTATCGGAGCAGGTGCTGAGGCTGGAACTAAGACCGTGCTGCAACAAATGCAAAAATGAATCAAGTGCTAAAACTAAGTCTGAATGAGGTACTGAAGCAAGTGACGCTGAAGCAGGGGCTGAAGTTCTTAACAGAACTGTACGGGCCTTCTACTCTGGGATTTGGGATATAATTACATTACTCCACCCAACTTCGCTTCTCCCAAGTTGAGAGAATTTTTTTCTCCTCGTTAGGGCAAGAAAATGTGATCGGATTCCGAGAAAAACACTTGTTTTTCTTCCTTAACCCACTCTTCGGTATTTCGGCTGATATGTGCAGAATGAAGATGTTAAATCTACAATTAACACATATCCTAGGGATATGATTGCCCGATTTTTGCGTGAGCAAAAGCATAATAACGTGATTCGGATGTTCACGATGACATATGCCTGTCCCGTGTCCACATTGGAATGAAATTGAGTGAGTGGTATATAAACGGCAAACCCGAAAGGCGCTCCTAACAATCTTAATAATTTGAGGAATCCCCCCCCCCATCCCCCACTCATAATGAATCGCTGTGTTCCCTCATCCTTATCTCATCTCGCGAAGCATTTAAGAAGTTTTCAACGAGGCCTGTAATCTGTTTTGTTTCAATATCCCTTAAGAAATCAAATACAACGAGGGATTTTCTCCTTCTTCTTCTTTTTGTTTCTCTCCTTGTCTTTGTTCGTATTATTTAGCGGGATAGCCATCTTGATCAAAACCGAAAAACTGGCCGAAAGTCAGATCAGTCTCTGAAACATCACTCACACAGTCACACAGATCTCACTTATTTGCTTACGTTAAAGCCAACACAAAAACCATCCTGAAAAAATGAGAGAGAGAGAGAGAGAGAGAGAGAGAGAGAGAGAGAGAGAGAGAGAGAGAGAGAGAGAGAGAGAGAGAGAGAGAGAGAGAGAGAGAGAGAGAGAGAGATAGAGAGAGAGAGAGAGAGAGAGAGAGAGAGATAGCGAGGGAGAAAGAGAGAGAGTGAGACAGACAGAGAGAGAGAAAAAAAAAGAAAGAGAGAGAGAGAGAGAGAAAGAGACAGACAGATAGATAGATAGAGAGAGAGAGATAGCGAGGGAGAAAGAGAGAGAGTGAGACAGACAGAGAGAGAGAGGAAAAAAAAGAAAGAGAGAGAGAAAGAGATAGATAGATAGATAGATAGAGAGAGAGAGAGAGAGAGTAAACAGAGGTTCGAGTCCTCATAACCCTCTAGTGGAAAGGCGATTTTAGCGATTCTGAGACCATTATGAACGATTTTAGGATCCGTGTTTGAGATCATCTGGGTCCTATGAGAAGTAAATTTTAGTGGGCAAGTTTTTTTGTTTTTTTTTCCCCTGCGTTCAGCGTTCAACTCCGTCTCCAGGGATCAGAGTACTTTTTTCCCCGGAGAATTTTTGTCCCAGAGTAGAATCTCCCCAGAGATTTTTTTTTTTTTTCTCCAGAGTATTTTCTCTCAAGAGTACTTTCTCCCCGGGGTATTTCCTCCCTAGAATTTTTATTTCTTCCCTGACTTTTTTTTTCACCCATATTATTTCCCCCCCAAAAAAAAGGTATTTTTTCTCCCCAGAATTTCCCTCCCGCCCCACTCCCACCCACATTTTTCCCCCAAAAGAAAATCCCTATCTTCCCCAGCGCATAGAAATCACGCCACACAAAGAGAGAGAGAGAAAACAAAAGAGAGAGAGAGAGACTTGAACCCTTGAGTCCCCGCCCAGCCCAGCCCAGCCCAGCCCACGCCCGTAATCCCTCGCCCATCGTTAACTCCGCCAAATCTAGAAATTCTAAGGGGAAAGGCATGTCACAAAATTCCCCTCTTTTTTTCCCCCTATTCACTTGGTCTTTGTTTCATTTTCCCCCCTTTTTTTCCCCTGAAACGGGAGCTATTGTTTCGACGCCCACAGTCCATGACCCGAAAGGGATGGGGAGGGGGGGAGGGGGGTACGGCCCTCCTTCTGCAGTATTGTGTTTTTTTTCTGTTTTCTGTTTTGTTTTTGTTTTGTTGTTATTGTTTTTTTTTTTTTTTGTTTTTTTTTTTTACATTTTGTATGAATGCAGGATTTTTTAGAATTGTTATTGCATTTTCTGTCCGCAGGGGAGTGAATGAAGAGAAAAAAAACGAGTATATAGCCTTCCTTCGGCTGTTGTTTATTGTTGTTTCGCTTTGTTTATTCTATACCGCATTGATAAAAAAGAAAGAAGGAGAGAGAGAGAGAGAAAGAAAGAAAAAGGAGAGAGAGAGAGAGAGAAAAAAAGAGAGAGAGAGAGAGAGAGAGAGAGAGAGAGAGAGAGAGAGAGAGAGAGAGAGAGAGAGAGAGAAAGAGAGAGAAAGAGGAAGAGAGAGAGAGAGAAAGAGAGAGGATGAGAGAGGGAAAAAAATACCTCTCCATACACAATGGTTCGTCTCGTTATAGTCTTTTATTCACTTAAAAAAATAGTTATTTGCCCATGAAACAGTATGTGGTTATGTTGGCTGTTTTCTATTAAGAATTCTAACCTTATTTTTCTTCAACACTGCCGGTAGGTAATTGTAAGTTCTTGTGTATTGCAGAGTTTTGTGGCATTTCATTCCCTTTTCACATTTTGAATTCCATTTTTATTTACAGGCTGTTTGTCTTGTTCATTCTCTTCCTAATTGTTAATCGTATTTTTCTTCACCATTCTCTATTATATTTATAATTCTTCTATATTTTCTTTATTCATAGTATCAATTTATTTGTAATCAGAGAGAGAGAGAGAGAGAGAGAGAGAGAGAGAGAGAGAGAGAGAGAGAGAGAGAGAGAGAGAGAGAGAGAGAGAGAGAGAGAGAGAGAGAGAGAGAGAGAGAGAGAGAGAGAGAGAGAGAGAGAGAGAGAGAGAGAAAGAGGGACCGAGAGAGAGAAAGAGAGAGAGAAAGAGAGACTGAGAGAGGCAGACAGAGAGAGAGAAAGAGGGACCGAGACAGACAAAGAGAGACATCGATAGACAGAGAGAGAGACAGAGGAAGAGAGAGAAAGAGAGAAAAGAGTCAATATGACTAAAAGTAAAGAAAAGAATAACGGCACATCGGGCGCGCCACCATCCTCCTTCGGCGACTCGGGAGACCAATAACAAAATCGAAATTGATTGAACTGGTTAAAACTGGTTATCGTGCTTGATACACTTGCTTTCTTTCGTGTTCGTTTTTGTTGTTGTTGTTGTTTTTTTGTTTTGTTTTTTGTCTCTCTCGCTCTTTATAGATGTAGTGATTTTGAGATTTATCTATTTATCTATCTCTATCTATCTATATATCTATCAAGTTATCTATTCAGCTATATATGCATACATAAACACACATGTGTATATTTGTGTGTATTAATATACATACACACACACACACACACACACACACACACACACATATATATATATATATATATATATATATATATATATATATATACATATATATATTCATATATATATATATATATATATATATATATATATATATATATATATATTTATATATATATATTCATATACATATATTTGTATATATATATACATATATGTATATATATGTATGTATGTTTATATGTATACACACACACACATACATATGTATATATATATATATATATATATATATATATATATATATATATATGCATATATATATATATATATATATATATATATATATATATATATGTGTGTGTGTGTGTGTGTGTGTGTGTGTGTGTGTGTGTGTGTGTGTGTGTGGGTGTGTGTGTGTGTGTGTGTGTATATATAGAGAGAGAGAGAGAGAGAGAGAGAGAGAGAGAGAGAGAGAGAGAGAGAGAGAGAGAGATTGAGATAGATTGATAGATAGATAGATGCACAAGCGCCCGATCTCCCTCCCTCCCCCTTCTCTTCTTTTTCATCAACCTTATTTACCGAAGGAGTGACCCGAATGAAACAAAGACCTAGCCGCGTTAAACATCAGTCGGAGCTTCGAAAACATACAGAACAAACCGCGAATATTTTAGAATGCGTTCGGAATCACCCAATTAAGGTGCGTGGCCCCAAAATGCCTGCCGTGTTGCCTCTTCTTTTGATCTTAATTCGGTCAAATCAGACCTGGAAATTGTAATTATAAGGATAATAACATTTCGCAGTCGTCACGTCAGAATATAAAATAAATCAGAACAGTTGATTGATTGTTAATTATCGTAAAGGGGATGATTATAATGTAGTCTCGACACTAAGCACCGAAAAAGAGGGCGCTGTGACAAAGCTTTTCTTTCCGTTTGCTTAAAAAAAAAATGTTTATTTTTTTTATAACAAAAAGATATTGAAATAGAGAGTGAAGGTTAGTGGTTAATGGTGATATTTTAGTGGTGCGTTACAGTGAAATTTATATTTCAGCAGATAAGAGACTTTGATGACAGTGGTGCATCATATGTTGATCACGACGTTATCGTTGTTTGTATACT
>BOPN01000420.1:278252-283252 GCA_017312705.2 Penaeus japonicus | reverse complement strand
GACTTAGCCATTAAAACTCTGGATACTCGTCACGGTGCCCGAAAGTCTGACTTTTGAGAATAATCAACATAAAAGAGCAAAGACCCTCAGGGTGAGATCTTGAATTCGAGGCCCGTTTTTACCAGCGAGCAAGCAGTGATTCGCTAATCGACTGGAACTGGCTCTTCATTAATATTCATGTGCATGAAAGATTTTCATGACTTCCGGTAAGACTGATTGCAACTCAGAAATTCAGGATTTTCTCTTATAGTTTTGTGGTAGACTTATGTATCTTGGGCAGAGGTTTACAGTCTTTTAAGTGTTTTTTATTTTTATTTATTTATTTATTTATTTATTTTATTATTATTATTATTATTATTTTTTTTTTTACTGTTAGATTGTAATAACAGTTTATGACTTGGTTGCTTGAGGCCCAGGGGTCAGTCGATTAAGTAGAGATTGAGAATAAATCAGTGGAAAAGATTGGATATTTGAGGTAGTTTAAGGTTGACCAGGAAAGATTATTCATAAATTTTGGGGTAAATGACGATAGATTAAAAACTATTTTTTGATAAATGAACAAGTAATTCAAGTTACTGACGGTAGATTACTGTGGATTTTTGAGTGGTTTAAAATCGGGATGAAAATAACCGAGGAAGGTTTTTTGGGCGGGAAATAATAAGGCTCAGAATTAGAAAGATGAGGACAGAGTACAGAGATAGTTTTGAAATTTTGGTTCCAATGTTTCTAAAATGTATTCACATTTTGCCTTTAATATGTTTGCTTTTCTTGTTTTTACCATCTGCTGCTTTTCTTTAAAATGTAATGAAATAAGAACTTAAACAGATAACGAGAAGATTAGATCAACATACATTACACACACATACACACACACACACACACACACACACATATATATACATATATACATATATATAAATAAATATATATATATATATGTATATATATACATACATATATATATATATATATATATATATATATATATATATATATATATATATATATGTATGTATATAGTAGGAAGCATTTAGGTTGACAAATAAAGATGAAGCAAAAGAAAATAAATGCATAAATAAGCGAGAAGGGAAACGACGTTTTTGATTACGTAAAGAGATCATTACTCAATGGACAATACAACACGCAATCACGCGATCTTGATAATGCACGTGAAACACTGGGACACTCACGTGATAATAACATGACTTTGCCCAATCAGATCCTGTTCGGTGTAGGAGCTTTGTCTGTTGAGAAAATGCGTAAGAGTTTTTTTATGTTTTTTTTTTTTCATTTATTTATTTATTTAATTATCTTTTTATTTATTTTATCTATTATTATTTTTTTTTTTGTGTGTGTGTGTTTGTCTGTGAGTATGCGTGATAGAAAGAGGACAGGAAAAAGAAAAAGTAAAAGAATGATGAAGAATTGAAGGAAGGCAAGTAGGAGTATGAGAAGAAATCATATAGAGAGTATGGCGGCATATCAGGAAAATGTTCACACTCTAATAAAAAAAACATTGAAGTTTCTATCTACACGTGTAGGTGATCCTTTCATTGGTGGATAGGACAAAATAGGACAATACACACACACACACACACACACACACACACACACACACATATATATATATATATATATATATATATATATATATATATATATATATATACACATATAAGGCCATATTACTCCGAGGCTACATCCAACCACTTTATATAACGAACCAACACAACACAGGTGTTATAGAATTCCTAATCCTGTTATCCTTCAGAACTGTAATACAATCTTCCGACTTTCACTTTATGTTGCCAAATATTGCAATTTTGACGACTTGTGCAGAAATTGGCAAGTGGGTCGTTCTTTAGCTCACAGGCATTTGTGATGAATTATTTCATATCTGAATATAAAAAATTGTTATTGTTATTTATCTATTTTTTTTATAGCTGTCGCTTTTATTTTCAGTATTTTATATCACTAACATTATTATTATCATCATCATTATCATCAATACTATTAACTTCTTTATCATCATTATTAGTATCACTATCATCTTTATCATTGTAACTATCATTATCATTATTATTATCATCATCATCATCATTATTACCAATACTATTAACTTCTTTATCATCATTATTAGTATCACTATCACCTTTATCATTGTAACTATCATTATCATCATCATCCTTATCATCATTATAATCATTACCAATATCAATATCATCAATATTCCATATTTTCACAGTATATCCTGGTGCCTTGTCTTTTATCCAAATATAAACAATACCATAAGGAATGTGAAATCCTCAAGTCCAAATACTGCACACTTTGCAACGGGTCCTTGCAATCCCTTGCAAACATGTCACGTGTGCAGTTTCCATATTCCTCCTTCTCTGAGATATTTCTGTTATCGTCTTCCATTCCTTTTTAATTAATGGTACCAAATGCTCATATCACAATGGGTCTTATCTGGGTTTTGATTTTTCATTTTTTATTTATTTATTTATTATTATTATTTTTTTAATTGCAATGTATTTTTGTATGTTTTTTTCCATTGCTTTCATTGAATCATTTTTACCATATGGTATTGCTATGCCTATTAGCTTACATGCCTATTAGCTGAGGTTTATTATCACTGTTATTACTATTATCATTATTATTGTTATAATCATTACTGTTGTTATTACCAGTAATATTATCATTATTAGTATCATCATTCCCATTATTACCATCATTATCATCATCATAAGCGTTATCATCATAATAGCTATCATTATTATTGTTATTGTTATTCTCATCATTATTATTATTATCATCTTTATTACTCGTTATCATTATCACTATTTTTATTATTGATATCATTATCAATAACATCATGATCATCATTATTATTACTATTATCATTATCATTATTATCCGTATTACTATCCTCCTCCTCCTCATCATCATCATTTATACAATTATCATCATTATTCTTATTATCCTTGATATTATCAGCAGTATTAGTAATAGTAACACTGTCATAATCATGCGATATTATCATTATTATCATTATTACAATTATTTTGTTGTTGTTATTACTATAATTACCGCAGTAGTTATCGTTATCACTGTTGTTATTCTATCTACAATCACTGTGATGATTAATATTGACTATATTCACATATTAGTATTATTGTTATAATCATTTTTTTAGTATCACTATCTTTATCAATCTCTTTCTCATCATTACTACTGTTATTGTTAACATTCTTATCACATTACCACCATTAACATAATGAGTATTATCATGATTTAATTCACACTATTACAGCTGTAAGATCATTACTAGATATACTATATAAATATTTGATTAAGTATTCTATCGATATACTTGTTTTTGCTGTGATTATCATTATTAACTATCATTGTTATGATTATCATTATTGTTGTCATCATCATTATTGTCATTATCATCATTAGTATTATCAGTATTACCATCATTATCATTATTATTGTTATCATTATCACCATCACTATTATCATTATTATTATCATCATCATTATCACCATCACTGTTATCATTATCATTATTATTATCATCATCATTATTACCATCATTATTATCATTATCATTATTATCATCATCATCATTATTAGAATGTACTCGATATATCATCCATTTTTCACAGCTTATCCTTATCATACTTATCCTTATCGTCATTAACTTACCATCGCCATCATTTTATTTTCTTTTTTTATATACTTCACTACGTACCATAAGTATCTACTTAGATTTATCATTCAAAAAAAAAAAAAGAAAAAAGAAAAAAAGAAAAAAAAAATTCTGGTGAGTTGCCAGAATTTCTTTTTCCTTTATTTTTTTCCCTTCTAGGAGGAAAACAAAAGACAGTCTGAGAAGAAAAACATGTCGCTAAGAAAACACCTTTTTCTTTTATGTCTTTTCTTCTATGGATATATATTTTCTCAATTTTCGAAGATTTATGGAATAATTGCTCTATCTTGTTATAGTAATTCACTCAAAAAACGAATACGCAAAATTCGAGCTATAAATGAAATTGTAAAACCTTAACAACAAATTCCTCTTACGAATAAAAATGGCGGTTCATGGCGTGCTCATTAGATTACTAAAAGCATTATTAGCAAATTACCATTCTTGATTAAGGTTCCCAGTTGGCTTGTTTGGTTTTATTTGCCAAGTTTTGAATTCCTGTCTGTGAACATAACGTCGACTTTGGTCAGCGGAGCGAAGATCTGCATTTCCTTGGTTGGGAAACCGGGCATATTTCTTCGACTTTCTACTTTTCCTTTTTTAAAGATTATTATCATTCGTTTTCTTCGTTTTCTTTTTCTGAAACAAAAAAAGAATATCTTCGGTAGAGTAAACTTCGCTTTTATAATCGAGGAAGTTTTAATGGCGATGCTCTTTTGTTGTTGCCGATGTCATCCCCGTCGTTTTCATTATCATCATCGATTTCCTTATCATTATCATCTCTATTGCTATCATTAATGAGGATCAAGATAATTTATAATATCATCATTGTCGTTGTTCTGTTGATATTTCTGTTGTTGCTGTTGTTGTTGTTTGTTTATTATCCTCATCATTACTTATGTTGTTATTATCATTATAATCGACTTCATCATCATCATCATAGTCATCATCATTACTTATCACAGTCATCATATCCATCATTATCATAATCATCATTATCACCAACATCACCATCACCATCACCTTCACCCTGACCCTCACTCTCATCCTCATAATCACCACCATCACCATCATCCTCATTATCACCTTTAATATCCTCTCCATTTTCATCCTCATCATCCTCACCATTATCAAAATCTACACCCTGCTTTCAAGTCGTAATAAACCCTAAGAGCAAATCACAACAAACAACAAAATGTTCCAGTCATGTCCCCCTTCTCCTTAAGCATTTTTTCAAGCATCTTCTCAACCATTTTCTCAAGAATTTTTTCAAGCATCTTCTCAAGCA
>BOPN01000420.1:245752-250752 GCA_017312705.2 Penaeus japonicus | reverse complement strand
AACGATAATGATAATGATTTTAAAACAGTAACAATGTTAATGATGATGATGATGAAGAAAATGAAAATTATGATAGTTATGATGATAATAGTGGTGATGATATTGAATGTAATGATAAGGATAATGAAGATAATGATAATGATAGTAATTATAATAATGATGATAATTAAAATAATGATGATAATAATCATACGAATGACAATGATAATTATAGTTATAACAACGATAATGATAAAAATGGTACTAATAGTAATAATAATAACAATGATGATTATAATAATGATAATGATAATAATGGTAAGAATTATATCAATAACGATAATAATAGTGAGGAAATAACAATAATAATAATAATGATAATATTGATGATAATAATGATAATAGTAACAACAATATCAATAGTAATGATAGTAATGCTGATAATGATATAGTTGATAATAAAGACGATAATGATGTAAATAATAGTAAGATAATATTGATGATATTACTGATGAAAATGAAAATAATAAATTTATTAATGAAAAATAGAAAATGAAAGAAAGCGAGGGAGAAGACAGAGAAAATTAAAACAAAGAAAAGAAGTGAAATTTAGAGGCAGAAAGGAGATAAGCTTTAAATGTAACAGACAGGGCTGTTATCTTCGTTATCTATTTTTTGTTTTATTTTCATGTCTATCTTTCTTCTTTTTAGAGGTGGTGGAGGTAGGGGGGGGGAGACTGTAGATATTACCATAGTAGGTGTTATCACATTAGGTGTTATTGCAGTAAGTGTAATCATAGTGGGTGTTATTACAGTGGGTGTTATCACAATAGGTGTTATCACAGTAGGTGTTATTACAGTAGCTTATATTACAGTAAATGTAATCACAGTGGGTGTTATTACAATAGATGTTATCACATTAGGATTTATAAAAGCAGGTGTTATGACAGTAAGTGTCATCACAATAGGTGTCATCGCAATAGGTGTTATCACAGTAGGTGTTATCACAGTAGGAATTATCACAATAGGTGTTATCACAATAGGTGTCCTCACAATAGGTGTTATCACAGTAGGAGTTATCACAGTGGGTGTTATCATAGTAGGTGTTATCACTTTAGGTGTTATCACAATAGGTGTTATCACAGTAGGAGTTATCACAGTGGGTGTTATCATAATAGGTGTCATCACAGTAGGTGTCATCAAAATAGGTGTCATCACAATAGGAGTTATCACAGTAAGAGCCTCCATGGTCGGCGTTATCACCGCGTATCCGAAGGCATTTCCAAGCAGGGCTGAACCGACCGCATCCGCCAGGAAGAAGGAACTCGTAACGCCAACTCTAGTGCCAAAGTCCGTGTTATATTTGGGGCCAGAGAATCTACTCTCACTGATTCGGGATCTGGATGTGGCCGGTTATTGCGAGTGCTTCTGGTGTACTCCTGGCTGTTTCTCTTGCTTATTTTCTCTCTTGATTTGTCTGATTATATTCAGTTATTTTTTTCTCTCTCTCGATTTCTCTCTCTCGATTTCTCTCTCTTTCTATTTGTCTAACTCTCTATCTTTCTCTCTTTCTCCTTTGTCTCTTTCTCTTTCTGTTTCTCTCTTGTCTTTTTCCCTTTTACCTCTTGGCCCTTCCTCTTTCTATTTTTCACTTGCTTTTTGCTTCTTCGTCTTTGTCTTTCTCTTTTTTTCTCTCTTGGCTATTGCTATTTCTCTTTCGCTATATATATATATATTATATATATATATATATATATATATATATATATATATATATATATATATATATATATATATACACACATGTATATATATATATATATATATATATATATATATATATATATATATATATATATATATTTATATATATATATATACATATATATATGTATATATATATGTATATATATATATATATATATATATATATATATATATATATACATATACATATATATATATATATATATATATATATATATATATATATATATATATATATATATATATATATATATATATATATATGAATATTCAGATGGATTCCATGTTAACAGTTTTTACGACCGCGGAAGAGTTGGCAACGCTATCCAAGGGGCGTTGTGGCCCTAAGTAAAACAATCATTATTTTGTTCAACTAATCCTTGCCAAAAGTACACCTCCGTTTTTTTCTGTTTCATTTTTGAAATGTTTTCTTCCGTCAGAAGATCGGAAATGGCATATAATGAAGCTTACACTCAGACGCTCTTACGCTACGCAACTCCATACATCGACCTCCTATGTGTGTGTGTGTGTGTGTATGTGTGTCTGTGTGTGTGTGTCGCTGACATTGTAAAACCTTCTAAAAATTCAGGAAGATCTGATCAGTATCAGTCTATATGATACAAAGATAATAGCATTATTCAAAAATGTCTTTTATACTAGTAAACCAATCGGCTTAAAAAACACAATTAAAATTTAGATTTACTGAAGGTAGAATTACGATCTAGATCAAATAAAAAGATGCGATACCTTAGACTTCATGAAACTAAATCTATTGTTCCTATCGATTTCGTGGTAATTAGTGTCTTCAAGGTGTGCACATATCCTAAAAAAAACTAATCGGAAGCCTTCAGAGATTAATCCTATTCAGCGCTTGACGTATTAATTAAATGATTATAGTCATCAGAGCTGGTGGTATCACGCTCTTCAATTGCTGTTGGAGCGAGTATGGATACAGCAGGATAAGTAAACGTCGAGTTATGCCATTTCTGATCTTCTGACAATACAGTGTTATGTTTAGAACGAGAAGGGATTTCAAGAAATATCAAAATAAAGTAGGAAAACAGAGGTGTACTTTTGGTAAGGATCAGCTCATCAAAATGGTGGTATTTTGCATACGCTCGCTACGCCACCGGGAGAAAGTTGCCTGCCTGCTCCTTACGTCATCCGGAATATATACATGCACACACACACACACACACACACACACACACACACACACACACACACACACACACAGTTGTCTGATTATAAATCGAGTGCTCAAAGATAACGTATTGAGTCGTCAATCAAAAAGCCAAAGACAATTCATTCGGGCCATCTGTCAGGGCGAGAGTACACCAACGGCAAATGTATTGGCGTTATCAATCAGCTGACCAGTGGCTGCTTGCTTTCTCGTTCTTCCTTCCTTGCTCTTGTTTATGTGTTTACGTCTGATACTTTGACTTCATATCTTTTTCTGTTTTGATTGTGTCTGTCCTTCCCCGGTCGGTCTGCTGTATGTCTGCATATCTGTCTATTCATCTGTATATATATGTAATATATATATATATATATATATATATATATATATATATATATATATATATATGTGTGTGTGTGTGTGTGTGTGTGTGTGTGTGTGTGTGTGTGTGTGTGTGTGTGTGTGTGTGTGTGTGTGTGTGTGTGTGGTGTGTGTGTGTGTGGTGTGTGTTCATGTATACATGCATATCTCTTCTTCTAATTTTCCTTTCGTTTTTCGAATACTTTGTCCACACGTGCGAGCAACGTTCAATCAAGAGCTATTCTGTATTCCGTACAGCATGGAGCGACGCTAACTTTCCGGAGAATAACAATTCATGCTGCTCGCCTACCAGCTTTATTGTTTACATTTAATCCGTCTAATAGATTCGAGGAAATAGTCTTTATTTCATAGCTCGATATGTCTTATTCTTTTTATATCATTTGATATAAAACAATATCGATATAATCTACGGTTCATTTGGGAAAAAAAGAGGAAAAATTGAGACGTCTGTGACCATATGAAAATCCGCGTTCATAGTCCTTAAACACTCATACTCTGTGTCTATAGTCCCTCTTACCACTAATACTAAGAGAAGTCTTCTATGGGCATTAGGTAAAGGAAGTCATTACAGTGCCCTACACAAAAGAACAGATGAGGGCGTATACAGATGCCCCCTCGGCAATTAGGAGAAAGGAAGTCATTTAAGTGCCATACACATGGGAACAATAGCTTGGATGGTGTGTTTACGTGTTTTTAGGTATCTTATCATGACATACAATGTACGTTTATTCATTCTGAACCATTCGGTGTTAAAAAAAAAAGAACTTTCCGAAGTTATTTCAGAGGCCACCATCCCATTTTTTTTTCGAATGATTACAATAGGATATTATATCTAACGTTGGTTCCTGTAATTAAAAGCTAAGATTTCCTTTGGTGTAAGTGGGCAAATCGAGTATTTTTATAGATTCATACATTTCTTTCTTCGTTAATTCATTGATTTATCTATCCTCTTCTCTATTTGTTAATTCATTCATTTTTATCGATTTATTTATTTACTGTTTCATTATTTCTTTTGTCTATTGATATATCTATTTTTGGGTTGACTGACGCCGTCCAACTATATTTCCCTCGTGTTTGGTTCGTTTTTGCTCCTTTAAGAGGTTCATTTACACGTCTTGTAAGTGCATGGAGGACCATTCGCTAATGATGGCTTCCTTATGCCTTTTACTCATATGTTGAAAGGATGTAGTTCGTGTCTGTGTGTGTGTGTATTTATTTGTATTTCCTTCTTTCTGTATATATTTAATGATAGATTCTATTCTCTGTTTCTGTGTCTATTTTTCTTTCTCTCTCTCTCAAACTCTCTTTCTCTCTCTCTCTCTCTCTCTCTCTCTCTCTCTCTCTCTCTCTCTCTCTCTCTCTCTCTCTCTCTCTCTCTCTCTCTCTCTCTCTCTCTCTCTCTCTCTCTTACTTTCTACGTCCCGCCTCCCCATCCATCCCTCTCCCCCTCCCCCAACTACCAAACAGTTGAACCATCCAACATCCAACCATTCAGACAAAACCTACTGACAGATGATGCGCCTTGTTTACTATTCAAGTATGTGTGAATGTAAGGTTCTTGAAGGGACTCTTGGAGGAAAATCTGTGATGGAGTTTGAACCTTTCCTAATGTTCTATGTGTGTGAAGGGGGTGTGGTGGGGGGTGGGGGATGGGGGGTATGTAGGTGAGTGTGCATATAGAAAAGGGGGAGAG
>BOPN01000420.1:195752-198252 GCA_017312705.2 Penaeus japonicus | reverse complement strand
GAGAGAGAGGTATGTTATGTTATTGTTGTTATTATTGTTGTTGTTGTGATTGTTATCTTTATCTTCATCTTCATCGTAATTATGATGATATTTATTATTGGCTTTGTCTTTGTTACTACTAATGATACTATTTATAAGGATGATGATAGCATTGATATCATTATCCTCATAGTCATCATTATTATCATTATCTCATGATTTATCTTTTTCTGTGTAAAATTCGATATGTTTTGCCTCTACCTCGTGTGACCTGATGAACGCGAGCTCCTTTCTGCTAGGCTCCACAGGTCGACCGAGGTCAATCCAAGCTTCATACGGACCTTTGTGTTTCCCGCCCAGCTGATAGGTCACGACAGCCAGCCTCTCTGCTTGGGTAAGGGAAGGGCTGGGAAGAACTGCTATGAGGGGTCTTTTCTCACTCCTTATCTTTCTTTTTCACCTCCTCTTTCTCTCTATATTTCCTCTCTTTCTCCTTTTTTTTCTTCTCTCTCTGTCTCCCTCTCTCTCTCTCTCTCTCTCTCTCTCTCTCTCTCTCTCTCTCTCTCTCTCTCTCTCTCTCTCTCTCTCTCTCTCTCTCTCTCCTACCTATCTATCTATCTATCTATCTCTATCTCTCTATATACATACATATATATATATATATATATATATATATATATATATATATATATATATATATATATATATATATATATTTATATATATATATATATATATATATATATATATATATATATATATATATATATATATATATAAAAATATGTATATATATATAATAGTCATAGATTTAGATGTATAGATTGATAGATACACACACCTATCTTTGTACCTAAAATATAAATGTACACATGAACATGTCTATCTGTCTATAGGTATCTATACATATAAATGATTAATCTTCGAAAACTGCCTCTTACCCCCGAGAACCTCCTGGGGAAACACGAGGACGACCTTCACCTGCACGCCCTCCCTCGACGTCCGAGTGCCATTGGAGCGTGCCACCAAGACGGCCGCTTCCCACGCAGAGGCACCGGCACTGCGAGACGAGAGGTCGGCCTTTCTGGAACTGGCCTCATGCCTCTCTCTCGGTATATCATTTTCATTCGGTGTAGTGGTTAGGTTAAGTGGTGTTTGGTGGTCTGTTTCATTTCCGAAGTGGAGTCGGATTTCGTCGTAGTCTTCTTGAGGAGGTGTTGTTCTGTCGTCTGTGGGTCTCTCACGTGGAAAGTTCTCGGTCGTGTTATCCCGCGGGTTTTGGGGCGAGGCCGTGAAGTTGTTTTCTGGTTCGAGGTCCTTAGTCAGGGCCTGGGTGGGCGTGGCTTCGTATTGTTTTCCCGAGTTGTTGCTCCTCTGTGAAGGGGTACCGGGGAGGCCTTCTGTGACTTCTGGTTCTTTGGAAGGTGAGTCGGGGAATCTTTCTATACTTATTGATTCTTGATTTGCATCCTTTTTGCATCCACGGCATGTTGATATCACCGATAATCTTAAAGAAAGAAAGAAAATCTATATTGTTAATCCCCTTTTTTGCATAGCAAGATAAGATCAAAGTTTAAATATCATCCACCAACACACACAATGAACCAAGTGTTTCCATCCCCCTTGGGGTTTCCGTGCTACTTCATTTTTATCTTACGCTTTCAAGTATAAACATTATATCCCTCACTCTCACCTCTCCCGCGGTCACACACCAAATCTGATGCAACTTCCGCAAAAAAACAAAAGAAATTGAGACTTTCTCCTCTCATTGGTGGTTGACTTTCATTCTGTTTCCGAAACCCCTGTCGTTTTCCACCAGTAGCACGAACCGAGAACGAACGTAAGGATAGCATTACCACGACGACCACGACTACAGCTGAGACCATAACATGAGAACGAACGCAGGTATTGACCACTAATCCGGCCTCAATCTTGACCATAAGCACGAAAACGGACGAGGTTGCAATTGCACCGATGGCCAAGGGTTTGCAGGAATCCCGCCTCGTGCAATGTAACACCGGCTGCCGCGTCGTTTCCACGCTATCGACAAACATATGTTATGTTAAACGTTTCCGGATTCCACAGAGCTATTAAGTGTCGGTTTCGTAAGTCCAACCTAGCGAGGCTTTAGAGATGGAAGCCTTCGTGTCGTAAGGTACATGATACGGAGGAAATGTCTGCAATTGCTATACTGAGTTACATGCGGTTCGTTTTCCTCGCTGACTTTATTAGCTGTTGCATTAGTCTCGTCTTTTTCTTTCGCTTTTTTCTATTTTTTACTTTCTCTCTCTCTTTCTCTCTCTCTCTCTTTCTCTCTCTCCCCTTCTCTCTCTCTCTCTCTCTCTCTCTCTCTCTCTCTCTCTCTCTCTCTCTCTCTCTCTCTCTCTCTCTCTCTCTCTCTCTCTCTCTCTCTCTCTCTCTCTCTCTCTCTCTCTCTCTCTCTCTCTCTCTCTCTCTCTCTCTCTCTCTCTCCCTCCCTCTCTCTCCCTCTCTCTCCCTCCCCCCCTCTCTCTCTCTCTCT
>BOPN01000420.1:128252-130752 GCA_017312705.2 Penaeus japonicus | reverse complement strand
GAGAGAGAGAGAGAGAGAGAGAGAGAGAGAGAGAGAGAGAGAGAGGGAGGGAGGGAGATGAAGACAGACAGATAGGTGGATAGAGAGGCAGAATTATTTGAGTTTTTAAAAGTAGAGAGAGAGAATGAGAGCATACGAGAAGGAAACAGAGAGTGAGAGAGATAGAATAAGAAAGTAAGAGAAAGGGGAGAGAAAAGGAGAGAAAATTATAAAGAGAGAGAGAGAGGGGGGAAAGGAGATTCAGACAAAGACACACGGAAAGCAAGAAAGAAAGCGAGGGATAGAGAGAGAGAGAGAGAATGGAGGAGATAGAGAGGGAGTATATGAGCATGAGAAAAAGAAAGAGAGAGAGTCGGAGAGATAGAGAGAGAGTATATTAGTACGAGAAAGAGAAATAAAGAGAAAGAGAGAGAGAGACAGAGAGATAGAGAGAGAGTGGGAGAGACAGAGATAGAGAGGAAAAGAGAGAGAGAGAAAGAGAGAGAGAGAGAGGGAGAGGGGGAGAGAGAGAGAGAGAGAGAGAGAGAGAGAGAGAGAGAGAGAGAGAAAGAGTGAGAGAGAGAGAAAGAGAGAAAGAGAGAGAGAAAGAGAGAGTGAGGGAGAGAGAAACGTGGAATGGGGGGCGGGGGGAGGGGGAGGGGGTAAAGAGAAAGACGGGCGTTCCCACCAGCGAACGATGCCCCAGCCAGGCAAAGGTCAAAGTAGGTTATGAATCAGGTATGATACAATGACCTCCAGATGACCTAGTTTGCCATCGATATTCCGCATCGATGAATATTCACATAAATCTCTCTCGCTGGGGATTCACTAGGATAGAAACAATTGGATTCATCTATTATTGTAGAACTTATAAGCTAATATTCCTTCGTAATTCTATGTTAATCCAGATGGTGACCTATCTTTGAATTCTTCTCTCTGTATCTTTGTTTTTTCTTATTCTTACCAGCTTCTTATCCTTACCCCTGTTCTTATCTGGTTATTATTCTTTTCCTTTTAGTTGTTTTCATTCGTATTCATTGGAAGAAAAGTTCACTTTACAAAAAAAGGTTTATTGGAAGAAAAGATAGTCACAACTCTCAATGGTGTTCAGTGTTGTAATAATCTATTTATTCATTTGTTATTATTATTACAAGTCTTATCCTCACATTCATTCTTATTTCTTTTATTCATATATTTCTTTTTCTCCTTCTCCTCCTCCTCCTCCTCCTTTTTTTCATCTTCATCTTCTTTTTTTTCTTTTTCTTCTCCTACGTCACTGAGACTGCCTAATATATAACTATTCATTTGAGCAACAGATGTGCGTCTTATTCAAGTCATTATATCATATAAGAATCGTGTATGCAACACAGCTTAGTCATGCAATAACCATCAGTGCATATGACATTTCGAATCATGCAGTGATAAGCTAACAGTCAGATAATACTAATATTTCCTTAGAGGTAGATTTACAAACACAAAATAACTACTCATGATATAAAAAAAAAAGAAAAAACAAAAAAAAAACACTTCATTCCATATAAAGTATCATCAAAATTTCAACTTGATCACATCATCTGTTTCGTTTCCATCGACACATCAAACCATACGAAGAAGATATCCACTGAATATAAGATCAAATATTAATAATATCAATCCCTGAAGATGATGATACGAGGTTTTGATAACTTAGAAAGATAAAAAAAAAAGATACAAACCAGACGAAGAAGATATCCACTGAATATAAGATCAAATATTGATAAAATTCATCCCTGAAGAAGATACGTGGTTTTGATAACTTTGAAAGATTGAAAAAAAAAATCAAACACCGTAAAGCTTGTAATACAACAAGCGTGTGAACTTGAGGAAAACTAAAGCACAGAAGAAGGAGAACGACTAACCCGCTCTGTGTATGAGTGAACAGCACACTCCCAAGGTAACAAGTGCGCCCACGGTGGAGCAGACATAGTGATAATATTCCACCAGGATCTCGAGTGGAAAAACCGAGTAATATTACGCGATGCCGACAGGCTCCTCTCCGCCCCTCCCTCTCTTGCCCCCCCCCTCCCCCCACCGGGTTATCCGATCCTCCTGCACCCCCTTCCTTCTCTCTCTTCCCCTTCTTCCCCTCCTCTCCCCTCTCCCCTCTCCTGTCTTACCTACCCACCTACCCCTCTTCCTCCTTACCTCCTTACCTCCCCATTCCCCTTCTTCTTCTTGCCCTCCTTACCCCCTCCTCCTCCTCCTCCTCCTCCTCCTCACCATCCCTCCTTCCCTCCCTCCCTCCCTCTCCAGCTCCACGCCCCTTTTCCTGCACTCTTCCTCCCCTTAGACCCCCCCTCCCCTCCCATTGCCCCCCACCTACCCACCCTCTTCCTTACCCTCCCTACCCCCTCCCTCCTCATCTTCTCACCTCCTCCTCCCACCTTCCTGCAAGACCCTCCCTCCATCCTCTCCCTTCCCCACCCCCCGACCCCCACCTCCCCCCACCCCCCTCCGCGTGAACGACGCTTTCTGAAGTTCT
>BOPN01000420.1:120752-123252 GCA_017312705.2 Penaeus japonicus | reverse complement strand
GGGAAGGAGGGAGGGAGGGGAGGGAGGGAGGGGGGGGGAGGGGAGGGGATATAAGTGAGGAAGAGAAGCCGGAGGGACTGGGGAAGTGGATGGGGGAGGGTGGAGGGGGTTTTCTAAGTGGTAAGAATAGAGAGGGTGGAGTGGGGATAGGAGGGGGGATTGAGGTGGATAACCCCCCTCCCCCCTTCCCCCTCCCTCCCTCCCTGAATCGGCATTCTGAGGTTTCCTGCTTCAACTGGGTTCTGTTTTCGTTATTGCTTTCTGCAATAATCTGTGAGGTGGGGAGGTCGACAGTGTTAATGGGCTCCGGGGTCGAGAGGAAGTCTTAGGGCTATGTTGCAGAAGATGGTAGTCTTTGCGAGAGATAGCATTCAAGTAGGTGTTATTGTTTGTTTGTTTGTTTGTTTTTATTAGCTTTCCAACCTCTCGTGTCCTTCTATTTATGTCTGTTCCTTTCTCTCTCTCTCTCTCTCTCTTTGTTTTTCTGTCTCTATCACTTTCTGTCTCATTCTCTTTTTTTCTTTGTCTATCTCCCTTTCTCTCTCTCTCTCTCTCTCTCTCTCTCTCTCTCTCTCTCTCTCTCTCTCTCTCTCTCTCTCTCTCTCTCTCTCTCTCTCTCTCTGTTGATAAAGAAGCCCATTTATAGAAAAATACACATTATACAGACACCGTTGCGTCATATAAGGTTCGGTCTTGCATAGTTCCTGCTTGCAACTTTCACGGATATGCTCTTACCCAAAGTTCAGACCACATGTTCCATTAGTGCTTACGTGCTTGCTTGGTCGATGCTAATGGCCTGTCTGTGCCCTCTACTTCGTATTTATTACTTCCTCGTGTCTGTTTCTGTCAGGAATTACAGACAGGGTTTTTTAGACTGATTTTATTGTATGTTTTTTTCTTTCTTTCTTTTTCTTTATGAACGCTAGATATGTTAACGTGTTGTGAATTCTTTCTTTCTTTTTTTCATTGTTTCCTATCGTATTGCATGGCTATGTTGGGAAGGTGCATGTTGGCTTTTGCCGTATCGCATGTTGTTTCTGGTTATGCATGTTGCTACTTATGGCTTTGTTGTTTGATGTTCTTAATCATGCATGCAACTGCTTGATACTGGTTGTCTTGAGTGAGCTCTTCTTACAGTCAATGATTTTGTCACATGCAAACACTTTTTTTTCTTGTCTTTACCTCTTTGCATTTGATGTTTTTTTCTGCTTGTTAGGTTAACCTGCATGATATGGGTCACGGTTATTGTCCCCATGCATTCTGTTTATCATGCATGCCACAAATTACGGGTTAATTTCACGTCTGTCCATGTGCCACAGAAATTACGTAAACATTATGAATGTTTCACTGTTTTCTCAATCCTCTCTATTCCGATTGTTAAAACATTGCTTAATCTTCTCTTTCATAGTCTTTTGAAATATATCTTAATTGAATATCGTTCTATTTTTTCATTTAAATATGATCCCAAAACATTTCAAATTGTTTATATGGAAAGGAGATAGAGAAATGTTTAGACGCCCTTCTCTTGTTTGCTCTCTTCTTCCTTTTCGTATGATTATTATCACTTATTCTTCTTTGCTTCTTTTTCTTATATTCTCTTCTCCTTCTGTCTTTCTTCTCTCTTGCCTTATCGTCTTCATGTATATGAAAGGCAATATTTTAACACCAATTTAGGACCATTATTGTTGTTTATGACCTTCTCGTGTGTTTATCCAAACCTCTCTTTATCGCTGTTTTTACCGTTACATTCCGATTTTTTTTTTTTTTCTTATACTTTATTTCATGTTCTTCTTCTTCTCTCCCTCTTCCTCTCCCGTTCTGCGTTTCCTTTGTTAAAGAAATGAGAGATAACCTTCCAGCTTTCTCCTTTGCAGCCTAAGACGAAACACGTAAAAGATTTTTCTTCTGTTGCGCATTTCGCTCTTCACCTTCGATCTTGGCGTTTTGAGGCTTGCTGGTCTTTTCTTTTTCTTTTATATTCATTTCGGTTTGTTTGGCTCTTTGTTTTGTGAGTGGAATTCATCCTATGTTGCTGTTTTTCTATTTTTCCTTTCTTTTTTCCCTTTGTCTTCCGTTTGTTACTCGGCTTCGTGTTCTTATTCTCTTTTCCTTTATCCCCCCCCTTTTCCATTCTTTTTTCAGATTTAACTGCCTCACGCTGACCTGATCATCTCTCTTTCTCTCTTCAATCTTTATTTCATCTCCCGTCGCTGACCAGAAGACCTAATCTCCCTCGCCTTATAAGAACGTAAACAAAGACGCGCGCATCCGCATGAATCCGATCTGCTTCCTCACGAACGGTGCCGTCGACTCGTGACTTCGGTGAGATGGATCGAAAGGACTTTAATGAGGGCTCTTGCACGTATGGAGATAAGGGAGCGGGGAGAGTGTTAACGAAGCCTTTATGTCCGTTGGAAAAAGGGAGGAGGGAGGAGGGAGGAGGGGGGAAGAAGAGGTGGAGGTAAGGGGTTAGAGAAGGGAGACGGAGGAGTGGTGGGAA
>BOPN01000420.1:110752-113252 GCA_017312705.2 Penaeus japonicus | reverse complement strand
AGGGTACAACACAGGCTCCTCCTACAAGAGGGCCGACTCCTCAGCAAGGTCCTTGGAGGATCCGGTTCCTTCGGCGCTCCAATTCCTCTTCGAGACGGTCAGCTCTGCCATCGATAAGTACACCCACGAGGACGGAGAGAAAGAGTAGCTAGAGCTGCCCCGACGCTGAAGAAATGACAGAAGAATAGCCCTTACTGTCCTGTGGGTTGGGTCGTTTGGATGGCCCGTGAGGCGTCTGATATGCACTAACGAGTCAAAGTTTGTGGCGAGGACTAAGGCTACGATGATGTAGTGGACAGGGAACATTCAGAGCTATACTTGACAAGAGTTGACGTGACGAGTGACGAGTTGGTGCGACTTTTAGGACTTTAGGAGTGACGGTGAAGCTCATGTCACTGAATCGCTGACTAAAAGACGAAACTTTTATTTTCTATTTTTCTTTCTTTTTTAAGATGGTGACATAGTAAAGACATCTAACCGTTGGTGAATACAACGAACATTGATGACGTTAGAAGACACCTGACAATTCTCGTCGAGAATTTTAAGAGACGGATGACCATTACGTACAAACAAGACAGACTAAACCCGACAGTTCAACGCACAGTAAACAAGACTTCCACGAGACAAATAACCAATTCAAGCTGGCTGATGTGCAACCAGGAACACCACTCAGTCGATGAGCTTGAGACCAAGACAGAAGCAGACCCAAAATGACCCAGAAGACAAGTGAGTCAAGAACGACTACTAATGGACACAGCCAGAAGACGAAAGACCACAACGACGCGTAATCCCTAACGACAGTTCTTTCTCACCAGATTTGTTATGGATATGTAAGATAAGCAGAGAAACAAACACCTCTCGCCACTTGACTTCAGGATACTCACCAAATCATTCTTAATCATAAGAACCTTGTGTCGGTCCATATTTTCATTCGCCGAGTTATTACACACACACACCTTGACAGTATACCGTTGCTTTAATCTAATCTAATTTAATATCTCCCCCCCCCCCCCCGCCCCCACCCACATACACCTATAAGAGACCAAATCTTGCGCCGTGAGTATTTTACTGTATATAAGAAGTTGGCATTTTGATATTCCATAAGTCCTTTGCCGGTTTTTAATAAGGGATAGCAGTCATGTAACAAATCTCACTCCAGGTGAAGTGTCATGTCATATAGTAAACACTGTTGCCTGGGGAGATAAATACAATAGATTTTTTTTTCTTTTTTTTTTCTTTTAGTATACTTAGTACTTTTTTTCTTGGTTTCCATATACAGTATTCTTGTTTTCCGCTGTTGCCATAGATGATATCCCCGTATTCTTCGTTGTCATGTGTAATGTTCCTGTTATCTTCTGTTGCACTGTGCAACATCCTGTTTCTCCCTTTGCCGTGTGTGATATCCCTGTCTCCTGTTTATTGTCATTATATATTTATTTACCTTCGTTTCTATATATGACATCTCTGACTTCCTTTGATGTTATTTATCATAATTTCTCCTTGATAACTATGTTTTCCATTGTTGTCATAGGTGTCCTTAGTTCTCATGTGTTGTCATATCCTTATTTTTCCTTCGTTGTCATATCTAATGTCCTTTTATCCCCCTTTGTTGTCATATATATTCATGTGCTCCCTTGTTGTCATATGTAAGATCACATATCTCTTTGTTTCTACTTATAACATTTCTATATTCGTTTGTGGCGTCCTTATTTTCATTTGTTTTCATATGTAGCATCACTGTTTACCTCCGTTATCTTGTGTCATGTCCGGTGTCCCTATAAATAATGTCCTTGTATTTTCTTCTATTGTCACATGTGATGTCTCTGTTTTTCTTCTGTTACCACATATGATGTCTCTGTTTTTCTTCTGTTGCCACATATGATGTCTCTGTTTTTCTTCTGTTACCACATATGATGTCCCTGCATTTCCTTTGTTACTACATAGGCTGTCTCTATATTTTCTTCGTATCCACATACCTGTTTTCCTTGTCCTTTTCCTTTTCCAGCATCTTTATTCCCTTTGTTATCATAGATAATATCTCCACACGATGAAAAATCCGACACATAATTTACACCTTATGTGTTACTTATTGTGTTATTGGTGATGTATAATTGTAATGTTATTTTTATTCACTGCTGGCAGTGTTTTTATGATGATTGTTATTATTTATCTAATTTATTACTGTTGATATTAAATATAAATATATATATATATGGAAGATGAGTTTCTTTCTCTCATTTGTTTAACATTTATCCTTGGTAGGATTTGAATTACTGATGAAATGGTGGGAAAAAACATTATAAAATGAAGATGATTTATCTATAATTGGAGTCAATCAATAATATGAATGGTACTTTCTTATCACGTCTTCTCTACCTGTGTAGGTGTTCTTTTGTCATCAAACCCCTTTCAGAACATACACACATCATGTTCGTTATATCTATCACTTTTTACATATAGTGTAGGTGTATTTTTGCTGAATGTACGAAATGTGTGAGCG
>BOPN01000420.1:95752-98252 GCA_017312705.2 Penaeus japonicus | reverse complement strand
TGATGGTGATTACATAATTACATAATCATAATTTACATATGGATAATAAAAATGTAAATAATCATTACCATAACAGTGATTCTGTAAAATACAATTATGACAACGATATTCATATAAGAGATGCATCATTCTAGTAATTTAATAATCATAATAATAAAAACAATAATGATGGTAAAAACAAAAAAGATAATGTTAATTATGGTGATAATAAAAATGATAATGAATGTGGATGATCAGGGTAATAAACAATAATAACAATATCTATGATAATGATCATAATGATATCAATAAGGATGAGGGTATTAATAATAATGATGATAATGATTACAGTAATGAAATTAATAGCAGTAATAATGATAATAATAATATTGGTAGTGATAATTTCCCAGTCAAGACAACGGGCCTCATATCCCAAAACCGGGAATTTATCTCTTAAAAAAATGATAATAATAATAAAAAGATAATAATAATAATAAAATAATAATGATAATAATAATTATTATCATTATTATTATTATAATAACAAAATAATAATAATAATGATAAACAATAATGATAATAATAATAATGATAATAATAATGATAATAATAATAATAATAATAATAATAATGATAATAAAAATAATTATTATAATAATAACAAAATAATAATAATAATGATGATAATAATAATTATAATTATAATAACAAACAATAATAATAATAATAATAATAATAATGATAATAAAAACAGGTACTAAAATCTCCGGTTAGGACAACAAGCCGCTTTACGCTGATGAACCTTTGCACATATGATATAAGGACTCTGAAAACCGAATCTGATCTTTTCACACTGCTAGAGAAACTTAGATTTATTAAAGGGGATATTGTAGGACTTTCTGAAGTTAGAAAACTAAACGAAGGGCAGACATTACTAAATGATAGACACTTACTCTATTGGAAGAATAAATCTAAGAATTGTAGGTAGGTTTCTTAGTCCACAAGCGCCTCAAAAAAAAAATAATAAAATAAAAATCTACAGCGTGAGCGAAAGAGCAATTTCTGTAGCACTGAAATAAAACGAAAGATATAACTTTAAAAAAAAGTCTTGTTCTCGCCTACAGCCATAGTCATGAGGTGGTTCCATGATGATGTATAAGCAGCTGTTCATTCTATCTTGATTATGAGGGATTTTTAACGCCAAGATAGGAATGAAGGGAAGATGAGGGGGGGGGGGGGGCGGGGGGGAGGGGGACGTCAGTTGGGAATCATGGAATAGGTAAACAAAAATGTGAGAGGACAGATGTTAATAGAATTCTCTGAAGTTCGATCCCTCAATACTGTGAATATCTCTGGATTTATTTTATGATCAGATATTTATTTAAAACAATTGAATATTAGATATGTCTCTAAATCGTGTCGAAAAAAACAACCCAATGAACCGGGGGTTCTGTTGTAGAGATCGTTTTGTTTCTATTTTAAGGGAATATTGAATAGATAGAGTAATGAATTATATTCCAAAAGGTGTGTAAGGGAAAGGGCATCAGAATCCGTCAAGTAATTAACCTGAGACACACCATACCGCTTTCGACGCCATTTGCAAAAACTTGTCTCCAACATTTATATTATTATTATTATATTATTATAGTAAAAGTGATCAAGGTCGTGTTTCATCATAGGAGACAACCCGATAGTGATATGTAGGACGATATTCGGTCAGAATTAAGAGAATTAAGGGAAGGGAGAACTAAAAACGAAGGAGAGGGAGATAAGAATAACGGCCAACAGTCATTTGTTTTTGTTTATGTTATGCGTCACGAGGACTGATGGCCAGGTCAGTAATACCAGTAATACCATCGAATTCTAACGTGTATGGGAAGGTAATAAAGCAAATTTAGTAAACTGACTAAATTCTATTTGATAAGGGAACAATAACAAAAAGAAGGGAGAATTGGAATGTAAGAAAATAGTAAAGAGACATATTATAAAGCCTTTTGAAAAAGCTTATAATTCAGTAATGATTTTTAATATGAATAGACCCAACCATAAGCCTATTATTTAAGAGCCATTATTTTCGTTATAGGTCTCATTTAGTTAATAAATAATGAAAGAGAGATAGTCTTTATTGTTATAACACACAACCATAAGGAGAACCTAGGCAAACCCACGTGCCATTAAAAAAACAGACCACCATTGCTTTGTTTTAAGCCTCATAATTGTTAAAGATTTTCAACAGCGGTTCCTTTTAAGAATAAACCTCTGAGTGGTGGCAGCGCTGCTAAAAAATAGTAAATGAGGTTTAAGATCACATAAAATATACCGTATAATAAATAAAGTTCAAGATCACATAAGATATACTGGCACTGACAAATTACTTTGATGACATCAAATTTGTCCCGTACAATACACTCTTCGAAAAAAAGACCCAGGAGGGAGTGGACATGAAAATCAAAGACGAAATTGACTTATTAGTTACCAACAGGCGTGACATTGTATAAGGCGTGAGCGTTATCAGTAAAGT
>BOPN01000420.1:70752-73252 GCA_017312705.2 Penaeus japonicus | reverse complement strand
GTTTGTGTTTGTCTCGAGAGAGATTTAAGTGACTCGTTTGTCTCAAAAAGAGGACAACGGGCAAGAGCAACGATGATCTAGCAAGATAAAGAACAAGATTTCAGTGCCTCTTGCCTCCTGGTTCTTAAAGGTGTTTGTGTTTGTCTCAAGAGAGACTGAGGAGAAGAGAAGAAGACAGGAAGTAGGGTTCTTTAAGAGACTGTCTCGTGTCGGAGGTATAATGGCGGGTGGTGGTGTAGGATGTGGCTAAGGGGGGCGGCCACAGGTGCTTATGCAGTTGCAGTGCACTGGAAGCCGGGCCTGGTACACGGAGAGTCGTTTGTGGCGAGAGGTCGCGGTAGCTACTGGAGTAACGATAGGCATCTGGCTGCTGTTGCTGAGGAGGGAAGAAATGATAAGGTTGTTGCTTTTTCAATAGGATTCTTAATTGTTGTCATTCAGAGCTTTACACACATTCCTGGAGGCGTTTTTGATTTTCAGACAGGTTTAATTAAGAGAAGAAGAAGAAAAAAAAAGAAGAAAAAAAACAGAGACGTTATATGAATCTTAATTTGACGTCAACTTGGCTGGCCGTGTTGATGCGACCCAGTTTCGCATATGTGACACGGGGTTGAAAAGAACAAAGATTGAAGTAGAAAAGAATGAGAACAAGCTTTGCCAATGATAATGGAGGCAGTGACAGATGTGAGGCACACAGAGAGAAAGAGAGGAGAGATAGAGAGAGGGGGGGAGAGAGAGAGAGAGGGAGAGAGGGGGGGGAAGAGAGGGAAGAGAAAAAGAGAGGAGAGAGAGAGAGGGGGGGGGGGGAGAGGGGAAGAGAGAGAGAGAGAGAGAGAGAGGTGGGTAGACGGACAGAAAGACAAACGCAATAAGAGGAGAAACAAAGAGACATAGAGAAAGAGAGAGAGAAAGACAGAGAGAGAAAAAAAGAACATAAACACACAAATTGAGATAAAGACTAGGAGAAACATAAGACAGAGAAAAGGAACGGAGTGTCTAGCCACGTGTGACAAATAGCGCTGAAGGGGAACAGGCCAGTGGAACTTTTGAGAGGGACAGCAGATGGCGCTGAAGAGACGAAAAAGAAACGTTTTGAAAAAAAAAACTTTCATTTCCTCAGAACTAGATTTCCTCTTCGCTTCAGCTGTTGCTTTATGAATTTCTCGTCGGCAATTTCCGCAATTATGACTTTATTTAACCTTTAACCTCACCGGTGTAGTCTTCGGGTTTCATTAGATGGTTGAAAATAAGAAAAAGCAATTACGCATTCGTTTTCGTGTCTTCATCTTTCAGATAAATGAGAGATACAAGCCGGCATCTCCCGTTAGCGCATTCCATTAGTCAGTTATTTTCCCAAAATGGCGGTCTTATGTCGGCGGGAGATTTTAACCTTTGCAACTATCGCTAATAGACTTAAGCTCGTGTTTCTTTCAGTTCCGTGTATAGCATTCTTCCGAATTATCACTAGATAAAGATGGAGACTCAAAATATAAACCAAATATCAAAATGCTAACGTCTTAATCATATAAAAAATCACTGAAACACATACCACACCAACAACCTCATAACATGCAGGTTAACCAAAGCCTTTTTCTTCTTCTTCTTTCTTCTTCTTCTTGTTCTTCTTTCTTGCTGTCTTTCTCTTCTTGAAGGCGTGGCACTCAATATTCGATCGCAGAGGAGAAAGCCCAAATCAAGGACAAGATTCGGGTTTGATAAAATTGGACCCCACCACCATCGGCAAAAACTGATCGTGGGTCTTACCGGTACATACTGGCGCGCGAAAATACCAGCGGACAAAGGAAAATAAATGCGATGTGTTGTATTTCCTTTGGTTTGAGGAAAGAGAGGAGAAGAGAGAGAGAGGGGGGGAGGGGAAGAGAGGGGAAGAGAGAAAGAGGGAGGGAGAGAGAGAGGTGGGAGGAGAGAGAGGAGAAGAGAGAGAGGGGGGGGGAGGGGAAGAGAGAAAGAGGGAGGGAGAGAGAGAGGTGGGAGGAAAGAGAGGGGAAGAGAGAGAGAGAGGGGGGGGGGATGGATAGACAGACAGAAACACAAACGCAATAAGTTTAAGCATTTATGAAAGGTTATGATAGTTATGAAAATTTGATATAAGATGGATCTTTTCCGGACTTTGTTAAATATGTTAGTAAGTTTTTATAAGAGGTTTTAATCGTAATAGGTAATTAATATGAACAGGAACTTTTATGAAATTTGTAAAAATACAAAGGAAGTGGTAGAAGATACAGATAGATGAATAGATACTAACATATATAAATATTTATCTATATTTTTATATGTCCTAACATACATATATGCATATACACAGATAGATAAGATAAGTATAAAAACAAAATATACATAACCCCAGTAATGCGTTGCAACAAACCCTTCATGGGGAGCCGTCATACCCAGGCGAAGGGCCGGGGGGGGGGGGAGGGGCGGGGGGGGGGGGTAGCAGGTACCAGGCACTATTAGGTTATCAGTCTCTTCCTCGTGCACT
>BOPN01000420.1:63252-65752 GCA_017312705.2 Penaeus japonicus | reverse complement strand
GACTCGAGGGTAAGTCTTCGACACACGTAATTCCCTTCGTATTGCGTTGCGTTCTCCCCGCGCGCGTGTGTGTGTTTATGACTGAATGCCTTCGATTTGGAACCCGACGCGGATAAGAGCGAGCGGGCATGTGACTCAGGATCCCCATTAATTAATCGACTAATATCCTCCCTCGCAGACCTTCAACACGACCTCCATCGCCATCGGCACGGTGGACCCCTTCAGCCAACTCCTCCTCGGCCTCGGCAACATCGGCGGATTCTTCAACAACCTTAACCTGAACCTCACCAACGGCGTCGACCCTCTGGATCTCAGCGCCGCTCTGGGAGGCACTGCCGCCGGGTTGGGAGGCGCCGCCGCCGGTCTGGGTGCCCTGGGAACCACCTTCGCCGCCCTGTCCAGCATCAAGGCCGCCTTCTTCAGCCTGCTGGTCAAGCCCCTGGAAATCGCCAACTTCGTTCTCGCTATCATTGCCCTTGCTATGCTCACCAGTAAGTCCCCGTTCGAACTCCGCGTGTCTCGTCCTCTCTCGTACTGAAATCGTGTGTCGTCACCATTTCCTTGCGCGTCGCATGCCTAATGTTCTTTTCTTTTTCTCTTTCAGTTTACTTCGCCAGCGGCGAGGGTGACCTCAAGACCCTGATTGGCACTGACGTCACCGGCTTCCTGCGCAGGGAGAGCGACGACGTGTACGATTCCTACAGCGGCTACGTGAGCCAGGCCCGTGCCCTCTGGGACACCTCCGCCGTCCAGAGTCTCACGAGCCTCGTGTACGACGCCATCACCAAGTACGACTAACTAGCTCCGTTCCTACAGCGGGAATGTTGCTAGCGTGACGTCGTCGTGCCGTCGAAGCGATGTCAGATTGCTGATTCCTTTGTTATTTATTTGTTATTTATTTCATTCCATTATTATTATTCTTATGATCTGCTCGATGGCCTGGCTGGACCCAGGCCTCAGCGGATGAACACAGTCCATTGAACGACTCCGACTACGACCTCTGACTACCACATGGGTGTCCCCGCGACCTCACCGCCAACGCGCGACCGTTAGACGTTATGACCCGAGCCTCGACGACGTGTCAGCGAGACTCATGACAGCCCCTGACACCAATGACCCAGACTTGCTCATGGTCTTGTGATGATGCGCTCTCTAAAATGCTGCGGCATTCATCATCCGATCACCAGACAGATGACGTACCTGAACCTCAGTATAAGAGATGCTTTAATGTTCAAGCTTGTCTATGTACATAATTTGTATAGTAAGATACACATGTCAATACTCTTATACAACTACACAGCCTGGACACACGAAGCCGCCGGACGACCACAAAACAGGCTGGACAATTGACTTAGTCACTTGACCTCAAACTGACTAAACGTTTGTCACTTGTAATTTTGTACTTATATTTTTATATGTAACAATTTAACATAATAAATATTTATACGTGTAAGATATCTTTCATTATTTCCTAATCTAATCTCAACAATTCAGAATATCAAAAACAACAGTTTATCTTGCATAATGGTATGTCGGTATCAAAATATACTCTTGCAGTGATGTATTTTTGCACTGTATTGTGTATGTGGGTGGTGGTCCCCTCGGCACATCAATATAACAGGTGTTCCATTTTCTCCTAAGTAATGTGTAAATCAAAATTATAATGCTTATTGCATAAGAATACAACACCATAAAGTTTTCAATATTCTAAAGAAAATATATGTGACTGATACTAACATGCAACTAAATACACAGAGGCATACATACCATATATATAGATATATGTATATGTGTATGTGTATGTATGTGTATATATATATTTACATATATATATATATATATATATATATATATATATATGTGTGTGTGTGTGTGTGTGTGTGTGTGTGTGAGTTTGTATGTGTGTGTGTATGTTTGTATTCTTATGTGCGCTGTATATATACATTGATTCATGTGTATGGAGAGATAGGAAAAGAAAGAAGGAGAAACGGAGACAATAACAAGAAAGATTTCCACATAATCACACGAACCAACCATCCCAAAAATATCCAAGAAAACAAGAACATATCCCAAATCAACCCGAGAGAGAAAGAGAGAGAGAGTAGAGAGAGAGAGAGAGAGTGAGAGAAAGAGCCAGACCACCCCAAAATCAAAACAACACTCCCATTCGCAACCAAGACAACCACAACCCACAACCCACGCCCGCGCCTCCAAGAACTCGCTGACACATCGCCAGCCCACGAGGAGCTCTCAGAGACGTCCCCACCCGGAGCCACGTGACCTGGTATCAGCATAAGGGTTACCACGGCGTCCGCTGACCTCCTTTTTCCGTGGCGTGTGTCAGTACGCCCTCCCTTGGCACGGTGAACGGTGATACGGAAAGGTGTTTTGTAGGGCTCTGGGCCAGTGTGATGGTCTTGTACAGCCTAGTTCTTGGGGGTTCTAGAAGGAATGGGATGGTTGTTAGGCCTAGACGCTGAACCTGGGATTTTTTTTTTTT
>BOPN01000420.1:52500-54720 GCA_017312705.2 Penaeus japonicus | reverse complement strand
ATATATATATATATATATACATATATACATATATATGCCTCTGTGTTGTTATGTTTAATGAATGAATAATAAGATGTTCTTTTTTTCTAACATTTTACATTATGTATTTCATAAAATGAGAACAAGAAATAATTGAATAGAAATACTAATTAAAATAATGATGATGACAGCAACAATAATGATGAGGATGACGGTAATAACAATGATAATCGCACTAATGATTATAATGTTAATGATGATGATATAAGAAATGTCATTGATAATAATGATTACATTAGTGATAATACGAGAAATGATGATGATAGTAATAATAGCAACGATAAAAATGATAATGATGATAATAGTAATAATAATGATAATGATAATAACAATAACAACGATGATGATAACTGTAGTAATAAAAAGAACAATAATATTGATAATGATTATAATGATAGTAATGATACTTATTACTATTGTTATAAAAATAATAAATGTAATAACATTAGTGATAGTGATAATGATGATATGATAATAATGAGAAGGATGATAAGGAAATTATGATATTAATGATATTGATGATAATAACAATACTAATAAGGGCAATGGTGATGATGATAAAAAAGATAATGATGATAATGATCATGATGTTAATAATAGTAATAATAGTGATAGCAATACTTATTTAGCATTATGATTATTGTTATGAAATAGTGCTTATGATGATAATGATATTGATGATAGAAGTGATGGTGACACCACTATTAATAGTTGTAATGATAATGATAATAACAATGATGATAATGATATCACTATCGATAAAAAATGATAATATAAAACATATTGATAATGATAATAACAAAAAACAATATATATGATAATGCTGATAATGATGATAACAATGATTAATTATGATCAATATTATCATCATCATTATTATTATCTTTATCATCGTTATTGTTATTATTATCATTAATACTATTATCATTATCATTAACACAAAAAAGTATTATAATAAAAAACAAAAAAAATACATGTGATTGGTAATCATGTTAATAATTATTTATGGTCAATACATTTCCCCCCCCAAAAAAAAATAATAATAATAATAATAAAAAAGATGAAAAGATAAATAAAATAATAATAATAATAATAATAATAATAATAATAATAATAATAATAATAATAATAATAATAAATGAATAGATAAAAAAGATAATAATAATGATAATAAATAAATAAATAAAAACACAAGATTAAGCCCAGAACAACACTTCGTGAAGACAGCCTTTGCAACGATGTCTGCAACTCCTTGTGAATTAGCCTTTATATGCTGTTATTATTGCTATTTCCAGCATCTTGGAAATATGGAGTAAGACGTGAGTGTTTTAAAGGGTTCAGTCTTTGGATTAATTGTAGTCTGCAGAATTCAGTCTTATGGATTTTCAATCAACTTAAATCCTAGATTGCGGTTATGATCCATAAATTTTCATTGTATGGCGACCCTTGGTATGCACATATTATATGTATACGTACATACATATATACTTACATACATGCATGTTTATATACATACTTGCATACATACATACACATTCACGCATATAGTCATACATATATACATACATACATACTGTCTGTATGTCTGTACCAACATATAGACATATAGACATGCATATATAGATATATATAAGCATACATGCATATATACACACATACATTCAGACATACACATACACACAAACATACATACATACTTACATACATACATAAATACATACATATATTCATAAATACATACGTATAAACATACATACATTCATACATGTAAACAAACATGCATACATACATACATACATACATACATGTATACATACATACATATACACATACACATGCACATACACATACATACACACATACGAACATACATAGATACATACATGTAGTCATGCATACATACATACATACATACATGTAGTCATGCATACATACATACATACATACATGTAGTCATGCATACATACATACATACATACATACGTACGTACATACATAAACACATTTACATTTATACACACATACATTCATGAATATAAAGATATATATGTATATATATATATATACATATACATATACATATATACATATATACATATACATACATACATATAAGCATATGAATGCATACAATTACACACATATACATATAATATATATATATATATATATATATATATA
>BOPN01000420.1:7500-20000 GCA_017312705.2 Penaeus japonicus | reverse complement strand
CCGCCCATTCCTTCGTACGTTCGTTGCCCATAGACGCGCTGTCCCTGTGACCTGAATTCCTCCGGTGGCGTCGACGAGGGCGGGGGAAGGGGAGATAAGGGGGGAGGGGGGTGGGGGAAGAGGGGTGGGGGAAGGGGGGTGTGGGGGAGGGAGAAAGAAAGAAAGAAAGGGGGGGTGGGGGGGTGGGTGGGAAAGAAGGAGGTAAAAGTGGGATCATAGGAAACGAAGAGAAACGAGGTTATGGTGGATGCTGGATGGATAGGAGTGGGAGGATGGGAAGGAGGAAGAGAAGGAGGAGGAGGAGGAAGGGAAGGAGGAAGAGAAGGAGGGAGATGGGAAGGAGGAGGAGGAAGAGAAGGAGGAGGAGGAGGAGGAGGAAGAGAAGGAGGGAGATGGGAAAGAGGAGGAGGAAGAGGAGAAGAAGGAGGAGGATAGGAAGGAGAAGAAGGAGGGAGATGGGAAAGAGGAGGAAGAGTATGGGAAGGAGGAGGAGGAAGAGGATGGGAAGGAGGAGAAGGATGGGAAGAGGAGGAGAAGGAGGGAGATGGGAAGGAGGAAGAGAAGGAGGAGGATGGGAAGGAGGAAAATGAGGAGGAGGAAGAGGATGGGAAGGAGGAAAAGTAGGAAGAGGATGGGCAGGAGGAGGAGAAAGAGGATGAGAAGGAGGAGGAGTGGGAGGATGGGAAGGAGAAGAAGGAGGGAGATGGGAAAGAGGAGAAGGAGGATAGGAAAAAGGAAGAAAGTGGGGTTGAGGGAAGAGGAGGAGGATGGAAAGAAATGAGAGAAGGAGGAGGAGGAGGAGGATGGAAAGAAATGAGAGAAGGAGGAGGAGGAGGATGGGAAGAAGTGAGAGAAGGAGGAGGAGGAGGATGGAAAGAAATGAGAGAAGGAGGAGGAGGAGGATGGGAAGAAATGAGAGAAGGAGGAGGAGGAGGATGGAAAGAGGTGAGAGAAGGAGGAGGAGGAGGATGGAAAGAGGTGAGAGAAGGAGGAGGAGGAGGATGGAAAGGAGGAGGAGTAAGGATGGAGAGGAAAAAGAGGGAGGATGAGAAGGATATAAGGCGATATAAGAGGAGGAGGAGGAGGAAGGATTGGAAGAATAAAGACATAGAGGAAGAGGAAGAAGGAGAATGTGAATGAAGAAACGGAGGAGGATGGGAATGAGGAGGTGAAGGAGGAGGAGGAGGAGGGGGAGGAGAAGGAAGAAGAAGAAAATCCAATAGGTTTGTAGATTTCAGAGCACTTTAAGAATAAGAGAAAATGCTAATGATTAGAATAAGTGGAAAAAAAGAAAAAATAATTCTGATAATACCCATCATCATCATTAAAATCGTGTAAAACAATGATGATGATGACAATAATTGAAATACAGATGATAGTAACAATATCATCAGTGATGAGAACACGAATGATAACACTAGTAATAAGATTCGAACTAAATAATAATAATAATAATAATAAGAAGAAGAAGAAAAAGAACAATAATAATAATAATGATAATAATAAAGATGATAATAATGATAATAACGATGACAATAATAATAATAATAATAATAATAATAATAATAACAATAATGATAATAACGATAACAATAATAATACTAATAATAATGATAATAATAATGATGATGATAATAATAATATGATAATAATACTAATACTAATAATAAGAATGATAATAATAATAATAATAAGAATGATAATAATAAAAATGATAATAATGATAATAATAATAATAGTAGTAATAATGATAATAATAATAATGATAATGATAATAATGATAATAATAATAATAATAATAATAATAATAATAATAATAATAATAATAATAATAATAATAAAGAAAAGAAAATCGTCAAAAAAATAATAGTACTCACACCATCTTCCCCTCCCCCCTCCCCCTCCCCCTTCCCCCCTACCACCATCCTCCAAAGTCACACTTAAAAGACACATAGAAAAGAAAAGAAAAAAAAATGATGATAATCACAGAATTAATCATGATAGCGGGAGACGAATCAAATGAAAGAAGAATTGCTTTCAAACCCCGTCATCAAGTGTCATTCTTCTGCTTGTTATTCTTGCCTTCACACGTAATCAAGTTCACTGTGTCTTTGTTGTGCTTTTGTTGCTGCTTTCTCTCAATTTTCTCTTCTTCTCTCTCGTTCTAATTTGTTCTTTCCTCTGTTCTGAAAATCTTGTATGATTTTATAGTAGTTTGTGTCTGTTTGTGTGTGTGTTCGGTTCTCTGAGGGAGAGAAGGAGAGAGAGAGAGAGAGAGAGAGAGAGAGAGAGAGAGAGGTAGAGGAGAAGAGAGGGAGGGAGGAAGAGGATAGAAATAAGAAGTGAGGGGGAGAAGGAAGAAAGAGAAATAGAGATAGAGATAGAGAGGAAGGAAAATAAAGAGAGAGAGAGGGAGAGAGGTAGACAAATAGAGAAAGAGAGAGAGATTAAAATAGAAAGAGAGAGAGAACGCGAAAGGCACATATAGAGAGAGAGCATGAGAAAGAGAGAGAGTATGAGAGAGAGAGAGAGAGAGAGAGAGAGAGAGAGAGAGAGAGAGAGAGAGAGAGAGAGAGAGAGAGAGAGAGAGAGAGAGAGAGAGAGAGAGAGAGAGAGGTGGAGGAGAAGAGAGGGAGGGAGGAAGAGCATAGAAATGAGAAGAGAGGGGGGGAAGAAAGAGAAATAGAGATAAAGAGAGAGATGAAGGGAAATAAGGAGAGATAAAGGAAGGGTAAATAGGTAGATAGAGAGAGAGAGAGAGGAAGACAAATAGAGAAAGAGAGAGAGATTGAAAAAGAAAGAGAGAGAGAACGAGAAAGACATAAAGAGAGAGAGCATGAGAAAGAGAGAGCATGAGAGAGAGAGAGAGTATGAGAGAGAGAGAGAGGGAAAAAAAAGTGAGATAGAAAAAGAGAGAGAGAGAGAGAGAGTATTCCCTCGCTGAACCCCACATGAGTAACGCATCTCTCGCCGACGGACCATACGTCAGAAGCCTGAAGAAGGGGTGAAACCTCCTCTCGCACGGAAGAACCTAGGGGTTATGAGAAAGGTTGGCGGCGATAATGGGGAGGGGGAAGGAGGAGGAGGAGGAGGAGGAGGAGGAAACGTAGATGCGAGTAAAGGGTTAGAAAGCTTGAATATGCAATGAGGCACCATCTTCTTCGAATATACATCTTTTTTTCTCTGCAACATGGAACAGGTCAGTAGCGAAGGATGAAAAGAGATCAATAGATTAAGATTTGTTTCATATTGTCGTCCGCGTCAGTAACAAGTGACTTTAACACGGCAGGTTAAACCAGCGATGCTACTGTTCTAGTGTCCAGGGAAAGTAGCCAGAACCTGTTTTTGCAGCGAAATTACTAGAAGGAATGGAAGAAGATTAGGTCAGAAGCCTGTAACCTGCGCCCCATACAATAGGGGGGATGCCATAGGGAAGACAGCCGTAGAGCAATGGCAGGGAAGGGTCGAAGTCCCATAGAACCGGTCGGTAGAAACTCCAGATTCTGATGCCCGTTAAGCCTAAGCAGTGATGGCCTATTTATTTCAGGCTATAAGCATCTCCCATAGACAAAAAAAGAAGAAAAAAGAAACATGACTGAACAAGACTAACGTTCAGCCGCGACATTCCACGAGGCGAGTGTTACGTCGGATAGAAGACACAGGAACATGTTCCAGCGTCCGGGTGTCTGAGACAGGAAGTCGAGTGACAATATTCACCAAAAACGGAGGGAGATTCATGTTGAGGTTAGTCTTAGTCCTGGCGGTGGGCGGTGGGTGTGGGATCGGTCAGACGCCACCCAAAGGCAAGGTGATGTAACCATACGTACACGTGTACCATCCAAGCGCGCCGTCCCAGAATGGTACCGAGACACGAGAGGCACGAAGGGGGGGGTGAAAAAAATAGGGTACATTATCTCGTTCTTTTTTTCTTCGTGTTCGTCCATACTCATTGACGATTCTACCTTGCAATATGCGCTAGATAAGGAGGAGTATTAGGCATATCTTGCGCGACGCAGAAGGGTCTATGTGAAGGGGCATGGGGGCAGGGAGAGGGAGAGAGAAGGGGTTGGGAGGAAGCCGGAGGGGCACCGGGGCAAGGAGAGGAGGGCGGGGGGAGGCATGAGGGGGGGGGGGAGAGAGGATAGGGGGTCGGAGGAGGCGTGAGGGGGGGAGGAGAGGGGGTCGGAGGAGGCGTGAGGGTGGGAGGGAGGAGGAAGATGGGAGGGAGGGAGGGAGGGAGGGAGAGAGGAGGCGCAAGGGGACCAGGTGTATGGTAGGATAATTACCTAGAAGTCGAAGGTGGGTCGCGGAGGCGGGGCGGGAGAAAGCTTTCTCAACAACGACCACCCTTACACGTCGTCACGGCAGGAAGAGGAGGGGAAGAAGAGGAGAGGAAAAGGGCGAAAGTAGAGAGAGAGAGAGAGGGAGGAAAAATGGTGAGAAACGAAGAGACGTGATTTTCCTCGTTTTCTATTCAAAAAAAAAAAAAAGAAAAAAAAAAAGAAGAAGGGAAAAAAAAGTACCACCTCACCCCGTATCATAAGAAGATTAATCCCTTCGCCTAGCAAGGAAGATGAGCAAAATAGATGGATAGAACAAAGAGGAATGTCGTTACAGGAAGCACGTTAATGGGTGTGGTTGCGTGCTCGTACCCGGAAGCATATACGGCGCACGTGAGTTATGGTTCATGGCAGTGTATATGATCGCTGATGGTTTCGGTTGTCGGAGAAATTGGGGTAAAAATCCGGGGAATGGGAGAGGAAATTGGGGAAAATCCGGGGAATGGGAGATGAAATTGGGGAAAATCCGGGGAATGGGAGAGGAAATTGGGGAAAAATCCGGGGAAGGGGAGAGGAAATTGGGGAAAATCCGGGGAAGGGGAGAGGAAATTGGGGAAAATCCGGGGAATGGGAGAGGAAATTGGGGAAAATCCGGGGAAGGGGAGAAGAAATTGGGGAAAATCCGGGGAAGGGGAGAGGAAATTGGGGAAAATCCGGGGAAGGGGAGAAGAAATTGGGGAAAATCCGGGGAAGGGGAGAGGAAATTGGGGAAAATCCGGGGAAGGGGAGAAGAAATTGGGGAAAATCCGGGGAAGGGGAGAGGAAATTGGGGAAAATCCGGGGAAGGGGAGAGGAAATTGGGGGAAATCCGGGGAATGGGAGAGGTAGAACGCCCTTCCGACAGTTAAAGTCGAGTCCTTCTTTAAGATAAATCAAAATCTGTGACTTTAAAACAGATAAACACCAAATAGGAAATGAGCAAATACCTGAATTAGGGTAGATTGATATAGATATTGACATGTATATATAAATACACAGGCTCATATAAGCATACATACGAATACAGACATAATTATATACAAGCTTTATATGTATGTATGTGTGTGTGTGTGTGTTTGTGCATGTATGTGTGTGTGTGTGTGTGTCTGTGTTTGTGTGTGTGTGTGTGTGTGTGTGTGTTTGTATGTGTGTTTGTGTCTGTGTTTGTGTGTGTGTGTATGTATGTGTGTTTGTGTGTTTGTGTGTGTATGTGTGTATGTGTATGTGTATGTGTGTATGTGTGTATGTGTGTATGTGTGTGTGTAAGATATACGACATCGAACAGATAATAACATAGAAATAAGGCGTGTTTCCATCGCCTGAGGCTCAAACCGCACTTTCTTTCGGGAGGGTCACGTAGAACCTGTTATGCGCAGTGTTGCAAACGCCAGGGGGGTGGGTGGGTTGGGAGGAGGGAGGGGGGGGGGGGGGGGGGGGAGGAAGGCACTGCGATAGATCCTGTTCTACGCCCTTGAGATCAATGCGCCCGTGCAGATCGATGGGTCTTCTGAAATCATTTAAAAGAAAACATATTCAAGACGAGAACGAGAGGTTTCACAAAAGTATGTCTTCTTGAGGGGCGGCCATCTTAAGAGGAGGGGGGGAGGGGGGAGGGGGGTCTCAGGTGAGGGTAGGGGTAGGGGCGGGGGTAGGGGTAGGGGGTAGGGGTAGGGGGTAGAGAGGAGGGAGATAAGAAGGGGGAGATGGAGGATGGGGGAAGAGAGGAGATAAGAGGGGGAGGAAGAGAAGGAGAAGATGGAGGAAGGGGAGATGTAAGGAGATAAAGGGAAGGAGAGGGAAGGGGAGGAGGAGAAGAGAGGTAAGGGAGATACAAGGAAGACGAAGATGTGGGAGAAGGAAGGAGAGGAACGTAGAAGGGAGGGAGGAGGGAGGTATGAGCAAAGGAAGGAAAGAGATATAAGGAAAGGGAGGAGGGAGGTACGAGGGAGGGGGAGAAGAGGGGTGGAGGAGGGGGTGGGAGGGAGGGAGCCGCCCTGACCTACCCATTTGACCGGATTCTTTCTCATCTTACTTTCCTTCCTCGTCTCCTTTGTCCTTCTCTTTTTCTCATCCCCGTGGATCGCTTTCTCTTTCCTTTCATTTGATCTGTTTTTTTCTTTTTTCTTTTCTTTTCTTTTCTTTTCTTTTCTTTTCTTAATATTTCTCTTCTTTCTTTTCTTTCTTTTTTCTTGTTCCTTTTCGTTATGGTTTTGTTTTCTCTCTTTTTTTCTTCTTTCCTCTGTTATTTTTTCAATTTCTTTTTCTTTTTCCATTTCAATATTTTCTTCTTCTTCTTCTTCTCCTTCTTCGCTCTTTCCCTTTCTCTCTTTATTCTCTTTCCTTTCTCTGTTCCCTCTTTTTTGCGAGGATTATCATCGGTTGTGCGGTTTTGCAATTGCACTTATATCACTGATTGTATGTACGTGCTTACCTATGCGTGGATTTAAATGTTGCTTTTCAAAACATATGAGTGTCTGCATCGTGAGAGTTTAGGGTTTATGCGTCCATAAAGATTGGTTGTATATGGTTGTGAATGAGAATGTGAATATTTCTCTCTCTCTCTTTCTCTCTATTGCTCTCTCTCGTTCTCTCTCTCTCTCACTCTCTCTCTCTCTATCTATCTATCTATCTGTCTATCTATCTATCTATCTATCTATCTCTTTCTCTCTATTGTTCTCTCTCTCGTTCTCTCTCTCTCTCTCTCTCTCTCTATCTTTCTATCTATCTATCTATCTCTATCTATCTATCTATCTATCTCTTTCTCTCTATTGTTCTCTCTCTCGTTCTCTCTCTCTCTCTCTCTCTCTCTCTCTCTCTCTCTCTCTCTCTCTCTCTCTCTCTCTCTCTCTCTCTCTCTCTCTCTCTCTCTCTCTCTCTCTCTCTCTCTCTTTCTCTATCTATCTATCTATCTATCTGTATGTATCTATCTCTCTCTCTATCTATCTATCTATCTATGTATCTATCTATCTCTCTTTCTCTTTCTCTTTCTCTCCCATCCTCTCTCTCTCTCTCTCTCTCTCTCTCTCTCTCTCCCTCTCTCTCCATCTATCTATCACTCTTTCTCTCTCTCTCTCTCCCTCTCTCCCAAACGGAGTGGTTAGCTTTCTCTCTCTCTTTCTGACCTGCATCATCACCGCAGACAGAGATACGCAGACGGAATAACTTTCCTTGACCAGGATGCTGTCGGGTCGCTTTGTCTCTCACACCAGCTGACTGACTATCAACACAGGCACTATTCATCCGAAACAAGGTCGGCATTCCAGTCAGCTGAATGGACAGGCATCTTCCATTAATATATTTTCGGTCAGTGCCATTTTTGTTGGGCCGATTAGTTCATTTAGATCTCTTATCTTTTGGTGAGTCATCTTGTTCATTTATCTTTTTTTTTTTTCTTTTTTCTTTTCTTTTCTGTCTCTCTCACTCTCTCTCATCTCCCTAATTTGTAGAGTGATTTTATGTTGCAAGAGAGAGAGAGAGAGAGAGAGAGAGAGAGAGAGAGAGAGAGAGAGAGAGAGAGAGAGAGAGAGAGAGAGAGAGAGAGAGAGAGAGAGAGAGAGAAGATAAAAGAAGAGAACAAAAGAAGAGAGAGAGAGAGAGAGAGAGAGAGAGAGGCAAAAAAAGAGGGGGGGGATCAGGGCTGACAATTAGCTTCCTCGACCTTCTTTTCTTTCGAGGGGCGTAAGTTGCTATAATTAGCAACGTTGCAAAAGAAAGGGTAAAGGGAAAGTTTCTCCTCTAAATACCTTAGCTATTACGGTCATCCGTCCCGGAGCTTAATCGAAATCACTTCCTTTGGGTCCGTTTTCTCCCATTTTTTTTTTTTTTTTTTCCTTTTTTTTCCTGTTACTGTACTTCGCTCACACGTCATCGCGCCTTTCTGAGAATATGTTGCATCAGGAAGAGAAACGACATGGTGCAAGTTGCATGCATATATATGAAGAAAAAAAAAAGGTGGAAACCAATACGAGGAGGCTAAGTATGCAGGGGGGGAGGGGGGAGGGGGAGGGGGGGAGGGGAGGGGGGAGGAAAGGGGGAGGTGAGGGGGGGGAAAGACAGTATGTGCACCCCTTTGTACCTGGTATGGTTTGTCGTTGGCTGACATCATCACTCGCACTCTCAACACCACCCCACCCCACCCACACACCCACACCCACTACCCCATCCAATCCACCCCCCCACTACCACACCCCACCCACCTCCCCACCCACCGCAGCGAACCGTTAGGGTAACCGAAGCGTGCATTGTTCTTCATCCCTTGCTTAAAACACTCGAGCGAAAAAGGGAAAGAGAGAGAGAGAGAGAGAGTCAGAGAGAGTCAGAGACAGAGAGAGAGAGAGAGAGAGAGAGAGAGAGAGAGAGAGAGAGAGAGAGAGAGAGAGAGAGAGAGAGAGAGAGAGAGAGAGAGAGAGAGAGAGAGAGAGAGAGAGAGAGAGAGAGAGAGAGAGAGAGAGAGAGAGAGAGAGAGAGAGAGAGAGAGAGAGAGAGAGAGACAGAGAGAGAGAGAGAGAGAGAGAGAGAGAGAGAGAGAGAGAGAGAGAGTCAGAGACACAGAGAGAGAGAGAGAGAGAGAGAGAGAGAGAGAGAGAGAGAGAGAGAGAGAGACAGAGAGAGAGAGAGAGAGAGAGAGACGCAGAGAGAGAGAGAGAGAAAGAGAGAGAGAAAGCTCCAGGATACGTACGTAAGAAGTAAGGAACGCAGGAAGAAGGAGGGAGACACCTGCCAGACAGACGCGCCTGGGAAGGGAGCGCCAGCGCCACGTGGGAGTTAAACGGAAGAAGAAAAAAAAAAGTTATATGACCGCGACCTCTATTTCGAGTCATTGCCAAGGATAACCCTTTTAAGGGGGGCAGGAGGGGGGATAGCAATCTCTGTCCCTCCCTCCCTCCCTCCCTCCCTCTCCCTCCCCTCTCCCTCCCCTCTCCCTCCCCCTCCCCCTCCCCCTCCCCCCCTCTCCCCCTCCCCCCTCCCCCTCCCCCCCTCCCCCCCCCTCCCCCCACGCGATTGAGGGATTGAGGGATTGAATAATGGTGATGGACTTCCCCCTTTTTTTTCATTCTTTTTCCCATTTCTTCTTCTTCCTCTTCTTCTTCTCTTTCGTTTTCTTACGTCACAAGGCAAAGCGTTTAATCATATGGTTAGTTTCCATAGGTAGAGGTCGTGATATATAATGTGAAATGGGTATCATCAGAGGGATCTTTGGAAAGGATGAAGGAATTTATGTGACATGGAGTTTCTTATTAAAGAATACCGGTTTCACTAGCGAGGAAAATGCGTAGTTTGATGAAGCGGAAGACGGGAATTAGTGAAGAAATAATTGACGTGGAAGGAATGTAGCGATTGATACTGAGGAAGTGATGAAGGAATTCGGGGTATAAGATATTTGATTTTGATGAAAAGGAAAGATGAATGAAAGAAAGAAAGAAGAAGAATGTAATTGAGGATCTTTTAAATTCTAAATTTGACAAATAGAATGAACATGAAAAAAGGGGAATGTAACTGAGAAATAAGAAAAATACTATTGTAAAATATCCATATAGCGAAAGAATGAATACTAGAATGAATACTAGATAAGAAAATAAATTTAAAAAAATAAAAATCTAGGGATCTAACCGCCATCCACATTCAAACATTTAAATATTAAAAATAGCCAAACCGTTATTCTCACACCACGTGCACCTCAATCAACCAATACCAGGAACCCGTCCACACCAACACCCAATACATAACCAAATAACAAAACAAAAACAAAAAACAAAACACAAATTCAGAGTTCACACACCACATTCTTAATAAAAGACGAATCAAGCATAGAAACAAGAGCGCCTCTGAGGAATAAGCCGCCTGGGTTCCTTTGGCGATGGCTTCTTGGCGCAGATAGGAGGTCTGGGACGAGTAGGTTGTGACTTGGTCTTAGAGAACGTCCTCAGCTATGAAAAAAGAAGGAGGAAGAGAGGGAAGGAGAGGAAGGGAGAGGAAGAGAGGGAGGGAGGAGGGAAGAGAGAGGGAGAGAGCGAGAGGAAGAGAGGGAGGAAGAGAAGGAAGGAGGGAGAAAGGGGGGGGGAGGGAGGGAGAGAGGCATAAAGAGGCATAAAGAGGGAGAGACGAAAGAGAGAAAGGGAGAGAGAGTCAACAACCTGATTACATGCAATTTCTCACGAATACTCCAACGCGCAGAAGGTTAGTATAAAATATATAACTAAATATAATCAAACAAGTTCAAGGTATGGATTAGATATCATCAGAGCCCCAAATAATAAAGACAATAATAATAATATTATTATCATCATCATCAGCATCACCATCATCTCTCTCTCTCTCTCTCTCTAATTACAACAAAAACATAAACAACAACAATAACAATCGCATAAAAGGGTTTGCTATGAGATAATAAGAGCGATACGCATCAGACAAAGACCTCGTGAGAACAAACAAATGAACAAAAAAATGAATGAAATTGCCAAGAAAATGCAAATGACTAAGAAAATGAAATAATGTGAAGGGCAGAGTATTACATCAGCTGTTTGTGAAAGGTAATATATTAATGAATTGGTTGTTTAATAAGTTAATTAGTAGATCATTAACTAGATAATGGCTACTCTACTGAAAAAAAAAATGCATTGACATAAAAAAATATATTCATATATAAATGTACGAAAGAGAGAGAGAAAGAGAAAGAGAGAGAGAGACTTTTGACTTTGACGAGTTTATTGAGACAAGTGATTACGTACATCTTAAAAGGATGAGGTAACATAGGTTATCCTCACCCCAATCTTAGTCCCTCTTTGGGCTTATATATATTTTACAAAACCTTACAGCTATGTCAACATGTTGAAATATATACAGAACAAAAGACGGGTCAATCACAAGCATACACATACACATACACATACACACACACACACACACACACACACACAGAGAGAGAGAGAGAGAGAGAGAGAGAGAGAGAGAGAGAGAGAGAGAGAGAGAGAGAGAGAGAGAGAGAGAGAAGAGAGAGAGAATGAGGGAGGGAGAGGGAGAGAGAGAGAGGTAGAAAAAGAGAGAGGGGGGGATAGAAAGAGAGGGAGGAAAAAAGAGAGTGAAAGACAAGAGGTATAGAAAGAAAGAAAAAGAGAGAGAACGGAAGAGAGGAAAAGAGAAAGAGAGAGAGAGATAGAGAGAGAAAGAAAGAAAGAAATACAATAGTGAAAAGCAGCAGAAGCTTACAAAAAAATAAGAAAAAAAAATCTACCGGTTTGGTATCTCAGGTATGGCGCACCAAAAAAAGAAAAAAAAAAAAAAAGAAAAAAAAAAGGTGAAACAAAAACAGCGATGAGGCTTCGTGTTCTTGACGGGGGGTTGGGGGGGGGCGAGGAGGGGGGGGGTGAAGGGGTAGACGGGGGTAGGTTATTGAACGATGTTTAGTGATAATTTTTTTATTGCTTTTTTGAGTGATTGAGTAATTTGAGTTGGTTGGTTTTATTTAGGTTAGATTTATGTTGTTTTTGTTATTTATTGTAATTGTTGTTGGTATCATTAATGTTGTTATTCTTATTTTTTTGTTTTATGTTCATATCAAAACTGTTGTTTTTGTTCATCATTATCATCATCATTATTATCCTTATCATCATCATCACCACCATCACATCATCCTCATCATCCCGTCATCATTATCACATTATCATCAGCATAATCACATTATAATCCAAACATCATCACATCATCATATGCATAATCACATCATCATCTTCATAATCACATCACCATCCCATCGTCATCATCGTCATCACACCATATTATCACAACAGCATCATAATCATCACATCATATCACATCATTATCACCATCACATCATCCTCATCATCCCGTCATCATCATCATCACATTATTATCAAATCATCATAATCATATTATCATCATCACATTACCATAATCACATTATAAGTCAATCATCATCACATCATCTTCATAATCACATCGTCATCACACCATATTATCACAACAGCATCATAATTATCACATCATATCACATCATCATCACCACATCATTATAATCCTCACCATTATCATCATATCATCATCATCACATCATCGCCATTACATCATCACCCTCACCATCATCACAACATCATCATCACCACCACCATCATCGTCATCACAGCATCATCATCACCACCGCCATCATCATCATCATCATCATCA
>BOPN01000420.1:0-2500 GCA_017312705.2 Penaeus japonicus | reverse complement strand
TATATATACATAAATATATATATATAAATATATATATATATATATATATTTATATATACATATATATACACACATATATACATATGTATGTACATATATATATATATATATATATATATATATATATATATATATATGCATCATCATTCTTATTACCATTATTATCATCATCATTATCATATCATATTTCTTTGAAAGAGTTATCATTGCATTACCATTTTTTAATATCATCAGCATCATTTCATCACAATCTCAATCATTACTATCAGCATTAATCCTGTTTTTCATTTTGAATAATAATCTAAGGTAGCATATTCATGATATTATCAATATCACTATAATATAGAAAAAAATAATAATAATAAAAAAAAATAATAGTGTTAACTTGAAAGTTTCCGAGATACACATATCTACCACAAAATTTAATAATAAAACGAATTTCCTACCAGATCTATTTTACACGATAGATCGAATGAACTAAGAATCCATTAATGTCATTTCAGATTCCCATTTGATCCGGCCAATCAATAAAATCTAACCCATTGGTTTCCTATGCCATGGTCAACCCACCCATAAGATCTCGTCGCCAGTAACTCTTCACATAACCCTTCTTCTTCACCAGTTAAATGATTGACCAAGACACATCGCTAATTACATTGCCTCATCCATAGAAGGAAATGTAAATCTCTTTATAACAAGTCAAAACAGTTACAAAATGTCTTTCATTAATGACAACGTACAAGCAAGTGTAGGTCTACAAAGTTACCCTTTTGTTATGTGTGTATCCTTTCCAAATGTAGTCTTGCCTATTATTCTAGCCATGACACGTGTAGGTTTAACACTTCTAATTACATCTGTATCTGATTTGGAAGAGTTTAAAGCGAATAACTTTATATAAAATCGGATTTAAATAGTTGTAAACAAAGCGAACTCGAGCGTAGATGGCGCGTCGATCGAGGTTTTACAGAATTAGCCTTTTTATGAGAGAGAAGAATGGGATTAAAATGAGGCCTAGGCTTTCTTATTTTATAGCTGACACTTTTTTTTTCTTAATCTTCTATTTAAGGAGCATTACCCTGACCCTGAGTTCTTGTCGTGGATGCGGAAAAGGCAGTAATAAAGTAGGTTTTCTGTGAGGGAGTTTATCTTTTCCCAATGCGTTTTAATGCGTTGTGAAGTATTTCAAAGGGATTCTCATTAGTAATTCACTCTTTGTTATGTCATTCCCTTAAAAGAGCATAGATATACCTATCAGGAGTTCCCTATATCAGAGGCAATTGCTAGGAAATCGCCTAAATGTTTTTGTTTTGTTTTGTTTTTTGGTTGGTGAAGAATGCAGAATCTCACATAACACTTAAAAAAACATAGGTTAATTATAGAATATCATTCATTTTTGTGTGAATATCATTCGCACAAAAGAGTATACTTCAGTCAGAACCCTATATGAGTTGTTTTTTTATAATATGAAGACTTTGCAGAGTTTAAGATAGATTTGCTAAAGATGATAAAGTCATAAAGAAACGAAGAACACATTTTTCTTTTTACGAAATTTGCAACCTATTACCCTGCGCATACAAATAAAGTACATATCATGAGGTACAAAAGCAGTTTTAACAATTTCATCTCCCTTTTCATCTGTATCATTCATTAACAATATTCACGATTATAATATTAATCCTGCAGTTATTGTGACAGTAATCCTTATCATCAATATATACATTTTGTAATATAAAATAATAGTTCCGTAAAATTCGAGAACATCAAGTTAGTTTCTAAGGCTAGGTTAGCATGGCGGATTCCAAGAACTTATATAAACACATTATTTTCATGAAAAAATCATTTAACTTCCCACCATAGACTAGAACCAATAACATGAAAGCACCTCCCGGTAGCAACAGCACTTGCAAATCCATAATTCATCAAATACCAATCATAATCTACTTACCCCGTTTCACCAGGCTTTTCCAACCTCGTAATTATCTGTCCTGTAATCGCCTGCTTTCCTACAGGACGCCACCTAGACACCCAGGTTCTCCACCGGATCGCTCTGGATCATAAAAATCCGAACCCAGATATAGATCATTGGCTTTCGCTGCCAAATAGAACGCTTTGTTTACGACAGGATGGCAACCCGGATTCGCGCGTAAACAGATAAGGTTTTCGTCCTTACATCCCTACGCGCTTGGTCATTCCTCTTGTCCGCAGCTTTCTCTCTCTCTCTTTCTCTTTCTTTCTCTTTTTTTCTTTCTTTCCCTTTCTTTTGCTTTCTTTCTCTTTTTATTTCTCTCTCTCTCTCTTTCTCTCGCTCTCTCTTGCTCCCTCTCTCACTCTCTCTCTATCTATCTATCTATCTATCTATCTATCTATCTATCTATCTCTATCTGTATATATATATATATCTTTCTCTCTCTTTCTTTCTCTCTCTCTCTCTCTCTCTCTCTCTCTCTATATATATATATATATATATATATATATATATATGTGTGTGTGTGTGTGTGTG
>BOPN01000419.1:507648-509326 GCA_017312705.2 Penaeus japonicus | reverse complement strand
ATATATATATATATATGTGTGTGTGTGTGTGTGTGTGTGTGTGTGTGTGTGTGTGTGTGTGTGTGTGTTTGTGTATATATGTATGTATGTATATATATATGAATGTATGTAAGTTATTTAGGTATATTTACACATATTTCATATATACATGTGTTTACACATATCTCATATATATACATATTTACATATGTATGCACACACGCACACACACGAGGACCCGGCGTGTACGGTACCAGGCGAGGCTCCACGCATCGTTATCACCGCATCAGAACCTCCTTCCCCTTGTAGAGCGAAGAGGCCTGTGGTTAGCTCCTGACGCGACGATAATCTCCCTCTATCATTTCCTCACGTTATCGGAAAGGTGGGGGTGGGGGTGGGGTGGAGGAAGTGGGGGAGGGGTACTTTCTAGTTCAGCTCTTTCGCTTATCTTTGATTTCATTTTTTTTCTCTCTCTTTCTCTCTCTCTCTCTCTCTTTCTCTCTCTCTCTCTCTCTCTGTATTTTTCTCTGCTTTTTTTTCTCTCTTTCAGTTCCTCCTTCCTCCTTTTTTCTTTCTCTCTCTCCTCGGCTTCTTCTTTCTTTATCCATCTATCTATCTAAATATTGACACATTAATATATCTACCTTCGATTCTCTTTTTCTCTTTCCTTTCTTCCTCCGTAAAAAACAAAAACAAAAAAAAAACGCGCACCTGAGACAGGCCACGATAAGTGAATTCCATAGCCAATTCCAATGATGACATTGAACGGACGATGTGTTGGGAAGAAAGGGAGGGAGAGAGAAAAAGAAAGAAAGGAGGAAGGGAGAGGGAGAGAGAGGGGAAGGGAAGGAGTTGGAGAGAGAGTGAGAAGAAGAGGGAAGGGGAATGAGAGAGAGAGAGACAGACAGACAGATATATATATATATATATATATATATATATATATATATATATATATATATATATATATATATAGAAATATAGATAGATAGATAGATAGATAGATAGATATAGATAGATAGATAGAAAGATAGATAGAGAGAGAGAGAGACTTATTTGACTTTGACGAGTTTATTGAGACAAGTGATTACGTACATCTCAAAAGGATGAGGTAACATAGGTTATCCTCACCCCAATCTTAGTCCCTCTTTGGGCTCACATATATTTTACAAAACCTTACAGCTATGTCAACATGTTGAAATATATACAGAACAAAAGACGGGTCAATCACAAGCATATACAATTAAATGTTTACATATCAGGATTACAATATAACAGTATGAATTATCACCCTCAGCATGCAAAGTCCTCTCCTGAGGTCACATGATTACATACTTGAAATATGTGACGCACATATATGTTAATAAAACATATGTATGTTCTTGGAGGAAAGAATTTATCAGAAAGTCAAGAAGTATGTTTGTAGAGAGAGAGAGAGAGAGAGAGAGAGAGAGAGAGAGAGAGAGAGGTTGGTTGGTGAGGGGAAGAGGGGAGAGGGTAAGGGATAGGGGGAGGAGGAGAGAAAAGGGGGTGAGGAAAGGGAGAGGTAGAGGGTGGAGGAGGATGAAGTAAGATAGAAAGTTAGAGAAAGAGAAGGGAAGAGATTAAGATAGGGAGAGAGAGACAGATAAGGGGAGAGATAAAGATAGGGAGAGTGAGACAGATAGATAGTGATAGAAAGTAGGGGGGATTGCATAGA
>BOPN01000419.1:490148-495148 GCA_017312705.2 Penaeus japonicus | reverse complement strand
AGAGGCAGACAGAGAAAGGGAGAAGAGAAGATGATTAGCCCCATTGCGTAAAGGCAATTCTCAGGTCCACTGCATAAATCCGTTGTACCTCCAAAGTAAACACAGACCGAGAGCCTCTCCTGCACTAAGCAAAGGGGAAAATCCTGATAATGTTAATCATTGACGTTGCACGGAGGCAGTTCATGCACACGCCGAGCATCACTCTCCGTGCAACACAGCAATTACTTCGAGTTATCAATTTTTGGAAGTGTTCGTAACGATGTCGAATCTCTCTTGCACATTCGCCTTCATCTTGCAGTGCATTGGCTTACATCCTAGTTCGCATCTCGACCTTTGCTTTGTGTAGCAACTCTCGTCCATTAAAGCAATGTATATATATATATATGTATATAAATATATATATTATATACTCATCCTTATAAACATAAATGGGAATACGTATATAGCACACTGCTGAAGCAATTGTATAACAAAGAAATAAATGACACACCTGGCTTTCAGCCAAGACAACTGCTTACCAATGAGACTCCGTCGTTCCTTGAAACCAGTAAAGCGATTCTCTTGGTCTTCGCTGATGGTCTTCCATTGCTGTTTCATGGTGAAATAGAAGTTCTCTCTCTCTCTCTCTCTCTCTCTCTCTCTCTTTCTCTCTCTCTTTCTCGTTGCTCTGACCCCCAGTCACGGGATAACCCAATTTTGCTCCGTGTAACGACCTAATATCCCCTTGTCTGCTGACCTGATCTTCCTGTAGTGTTGCTGACCTGCCCTTCTCTTGGGCGGTGAATGGGTTTCGGCCTTGAGTCAGGAACTGACAGACGGTCTAGATTTAATATAGAGGAAAGCCTAAATTTTTATTTTAAATTTTGTGATTTTTTCTCTTTTGTTCCTGAAAGGTTCTATTTGGAAATATTTTCTTTAGTATCTTTTCCTTAAAATTACTCGTTTACTCCCTTTCTTAGAAATATAACTATATTTCGCGTATAGTATCTATCTTTTTTTCTTTCGCTATATAGCGATGTATATGATAAAAAATCTTTCTGTTATATGTTCTCTTCAGTTGTTTTGCATTCTGTATATTTTTCTAAAAATCTCTTGATATATATATATATATATATATATATATATATATATATATATATATATATATATATATATATACATATATATGCAAATTCTTTTTTCTCTTTTTTTTCTTTTCTTTCTCTTTTTTCTGTCTTACTTCTCTTCTTTCTCTTTCTTCTTGTCGTTTCTTTCTTTTCTTCTTTATTTGTCATAAAGGCTCATAATTACTTTGTCTGTCTCTTTAGACCTCTTGCTCACTATATGTCTTTCATAAAATATCTTTTTCACTAAATCTCTCACATAAAATCACTCTCTAACTCTTTTTTCTACAATACCTCTATACCTCTTTCTTGAATGTTTCTTTTTACTATTGTAAAAATATCTTGCTGATTATACCTCTCTCTTAGAATCTCTTGCTTTCACTAGGTATATCTTATTATTAAACCCTCTTACTTATTACCCTTTATTCTTAATTATATCACATACTATACTTTCTTTTGGAATTCTTCTTTGCTCTAAAATATCTTGCTTATTATATCTTGCTCTTTAAATCTACACCATACTGCTGTCTACTGTTTATCCAACCTCTTTCCAAATAGGGCTTCTGTTGTATCTTGGTAAACCTATTTTGTGGTGTTCTGCTCATTATACTTTTCTCTCTTCATGAAGAATAACACTCTCTCTATATATATGTATGTATGTATGTCTCTCTCTCTCTCTCTCTCTCTCTCTCTCTCTCTCTCTCTCTCTCTCTCTCTCTCTCTCTCTCTCTCTCTCTCTCTCTCTCTCACTCACTCTCTCGTCCTTCTCTATCCCTCATCATTTTCTTCCCTCCATCATTTGGCCAGACATGACGTAATCCCTCAGTGCTGCCATCTCTCGGGAGCACCTGTAATGACGGGCTTTCGGATCCCTTCATCACGAATCCCGAGCTGGACTTCCACTCGCCGCCGCTCCGCCCGCCATCGCGCCCGCACAAATGACACGGAAAGCGCAGCACTAAATTCCCGGTTAGGGCCCTTGCGGGAGAGCTCCTCGTGCCGCGCCGAGCGTCATTTACCGGCGAGGTCGATCATGAACGTAATGAAGATGTGGCCAGGTGAACTCCTCACGCCGGGCAATTATCCAGGTGAGACGCCTCGCCTAGCGGCTTCGGAAGCGCTCTCGGAGACCCGGGGATCCTACAGTAATAGATTTCTTCCAGACTTGGTCGTGCAGGAGCCGGGAGGGAGGGAGGGGGAGGGGGTCTAGGGGGAGGAAGAGAGGGATTGGAAGGAGGTGAAGGAGGAGGAGGAGGAGGAGAATATGGAATGGGAGAGAGGGGAAGGAAATGAAGTGAGGGATAGAGAGAGGGGGGAAGAATATCGAAAAGAAGAGTAAGGAAAGAGGAAGAGTAGACGAAAGGAGAATGGGAAGGAAACGGAAGAAGAGAGAGAGAGAGAGAAGTCAAAACAGAAAGACCAGGTTATGAAAAGGAAAATGAGTTGGGAAATCAAAATATAAAAGGATGGATACATCGATAAATGTACAAAAAGATAGTCAGAGAGATATTCGAGACTAAAGGCGACGAGAAGAGCGAAAGTTATTCACTGTAGCATTTGTGTAATACATACAGTACAAGGTTTTCAAACACCGTCTTCCTCGTGTCTCTAAAATCACAAACCAAACCAGTAACTGAAAAATTTTATAGACACCGTTGAACACCGTGGCAAAGCGAATGAGCCGGCTTTGGCAGCAGCTGGTTCGTTCGTGCATGATTGCATGATCTAACATGGCATTTACATCTTCAGTGCAGAACTCTAGTGGCGCTCGGGAAATCCATAATGTTTGACGCTCTGACATAACTCCATGGTAGAACCTTTTTCATAGTGACTAAGAAACACAATTTCTTTTAGAACTTTTTAGATCTTTTTCTATTTTTCTATTTTATTTGAATTGTTATTACTTTTTTTTATTTTTTTTTCATATACCCTAGGCACACCTATTTATTCACTTATCTAGTTAGTTTCATAACTCTTAGTAATACCTTTTTCTTTTTCTTTTTTTCTTTTCTGTCATAACTCTTAGGACCATATTTATTTCTGATTTCACCTTAACTCACATGAACTCTCTTTTATATAACTCTTAGATATAATATTATCCCTGTCTCTTGATAACAGAGAGACGTACATTTTTCATAACTCTCAGGAACACGGATTTCTTTCTCTTTTTTTCCGTAAAAGATAAACACCTTCCACCCCCCCCCCCCCCTTTAATTAAGCATCATCAAAGAGCGTAATATAGCCGGCCACTTCGAAGGAGTCGGATTTCACGGTGTAATTAACGCATTCTTTGGGATTTTCTTTTCTGGTTTCTCCTTTGTTTTTGTTTTTTCTCTCTTCTGTTTTTTTTTGTAATTGTTTTTTTGACACTTTCCTTTTTTTTTCTCTTTTTTCTGTATTTGTTTCTGTTTTGTATCTATTTTTATTCTTTTTATTGGATGTTTTTGGATTATTGATTCATTTATTTTTTTCTTTCTGTTCTCTCTTCGTATTTTTTGGCATTTGTTATGTTTATTTCTTTAGGCTTTTTTTTTTTTTTTGTCTTGAATTTTTTGCTTTTCATTTCTGTCCTTCCTTTCGTTTTTTTTTTCTATTTAGCTGTATTTCTTATTTTCTTTCTTTATTCTTTCTTCTCTTTTTCTGGCCCTTTCGCTTTTGGTTTCCTGGAAAAGCTTCAACGCGGCCATAAATGCCTATCCAATTTTGGAATAGGTGGATTTTTTTTCTCTTATGAATAATGTGGAACTGAAGGTCGAAAAAAATCAATTCGTCTTACAAAATAGGATATTTGGTTAAAAAAAGAAAAAAGAAAAAAGAAACTATGTAACTCGGATTTCTTTTTTAATCAAAGCGTTATGCAAAACAGATAATCTGATATGAGAAATCCTAATTAACAATGATTATTCTAAGAGGTGACTTAAAATGAAATCGTCATGCAGTATAGGAAATCTGATTTGCAAGTAAATAAGTAAATGGTCTACGCTTATAACGAGTAGAAATGAATAAAGGAGATGAGTAGGCAACATGAAAAAAATGAACATGAAATAGTCATGCAGTGTAGGAAATCGGATGAAAACACCTGAGATGTTCATTCTTTTTAGGAACAGTAAATAAGACGTCATGCAGAAAGAGAAGTAACAATAGGGATTGTTTATTCAGTCCTAGAATCTTTGAAAGAAAAAAAATCGTCATGCAAAACATGCGATAGAATGCAAGGTATTCACAGGAAGAAAAATGAAGCAAAAAGACGAATAACTTGAATCGCCACCCATTGTTCATTAAGCAGTCGTGTAAACATTTGAAAAATCTTCATAATTGGCAGAAAGTTAGATGCCTGTCTACATTTGGAAAGGCTGCCCACCCTCTAAAATGATAATAAGGAAAAAAATATATATACACATAATAGATAATTACTTATATATCTTAGAAGATAAATAACATGAAATCGTCATGCAGAAGATGAGCATGAAAAATCAGCTGATCGTACGAAGCGCGGAAGAGAGAAGAAGGTGCCTATGACTACATTTATTCAGTCTTGGAAACAAAACAAAACAAAACAAAGAAAAAAAAAAGTTCACAAATAATGGGAAGGTCATTCTAGAAAGGTCATCGACACGACACCTGATCGAGTGAGTGTGAGTCATTCTATTACTTTCTTCTGGTCACGGCCACATCCGGGTCTTCCGGGTACTCCACTATGGCCGACACTCTGGGCAGTGTTGAGTCGGAGGGGGAAAAAATCTCTCTTTAGCTACTTTTTTCCCCTCTGAACTTTTTTCCTCCCTTTCTTTTTCTCCCCGCGGCACGAAAAGAAGGGAGGTCAAATGGTTATAGTTTTTTTTTTTTCTTTAAGAATCGTGGGCGGTGTGGAGAGGGGGGAGGGAGGGAGGGAGGGGG
>BOPN01000419.1:482648-485148 GCA_017312705.2 Penaeus japonicus | reverse complement strand
TATGATATGCATAAAAATATAAATAATAATAGTGATGATAGATAATAATGATAACGATGATAATGATGATAATAAAGGTATTGATAATGATGATAACAATAATAATAATTATGATAATGGTAATAACAGTAAAAATAATGATAATAACAATGATAATGGTAATAATAAAAGTAATAACAACAGTGATGATAATAGCACGGAGAGTAATAAAGTAAATGGTAACAATGCTTGTAATAATGATGAGAGGATTAATGAAAAGGATGATAATGATAATAGTAATAATTATAATCGTGATAATAATAATGATTATGATAATAACAATAATGAGAATAAGAGTAACATTATGATGATAAAAATGATAGTAATAATGATAACAACAATGATGAAGATACTTATAACAGTAATGATAATTATCATAATGATGATAAGAATAATGAGGACAATAATGACGGTAATAGAAATGCCAAGAGTAATCATAATACTAATAAACGTGATGATGATAATGATGATGATAGTAATGGTAACAATAAAGATAATGTTAATGATAATGATAATAACAACAATAATGCTAGTAATAATTATGATAATGATAATGATGATGTTAAATAGATAATAATAATGATATAGATAATGATGATAATGTTAATGATGGTAAACAAGAAAAAAATGATGATACTTATGATAATAATGATGATTATAATGATAATAAAGGTACAAGTAATAACGATAATATTGATAACAATAACAGTAATAATAATAATAATAATTATAGTAATAATAATTATGATAATAACAATATAATAGAATTGTTAACAATAATATTGCTGATAATAATAATGATAATAACAATAACATTGATATGATAGCAACACTTAAGGTAATAACATAATATTGATACTGATGATAGCAATAATGAAGATTATGATTATAACGATAACTATGTTAATAATCATGATAATGATAATATAACAGTAATAATGACATTGACAAACATTATGATTTTATTGATGAAGACAATATAACGATGATAATGATAATGAACATTGTCCTAAAAACACTAATAATAATGATAATAATAATAATAATGATAATAGTAAGTATAAAGATAATGATGATCATCATCATAATGATAATAGCAATGATAATAATGATAGTAAGGACAATAATGATAATAATTATCATATTGATAGTAATAGCAACAACAACAATAGTAATAATATTAATAAAGATATAATAATAATAAATCTAATAATGATAATCAAAATGATAATGATGATAACAATAATCACATTATTCCTCATGTTAATAAGGATTAAAGTGATAGTAATATTTATCATTATTATATTACAAATGATATGAATAAACTTAATAATAATACTGAGTGAAAACTATTAACTTTTAGTGACAGTAAGTTGACATGAGTGACATGAGAAGCCTGATCTTAAGAAGCCTTCCGCCTTCTCATTCTCTCTTTTGCATTTCTCTTCGTTTATTTCTTTTACCTTCGTTATGTTCCCTGTAGTTTTTTTTATGAAACTTTATTTTTGTTATCTTTGATTTTCATTTTCTTAATTAAAGAAAGGAAAGACTCGCTGCCTAATTCAGACATGAAAAAGCTCGTCCTCTGAGTCACAAAAGGTCTCGATTACTGAGTCAGTATCAACGTCAGAATCAACCCTTAAAATAGTCAGTTTTTAGATTTTAAACCAGAACTCCCCCCTGAGTCACCATTCGAATCTAGACTCAGAATCAACCCCTGATTCAGAACCTATCCCTCAGTTGGAATCAACCCCTGAGTCAAAAGTCAACCCCCTGAGTTAGCATTGAACCCCGCTAATCCCCACCCCACGCGACCCTCTAAAAGCCAAGGCAAACTCTCGCCTCGCTTGCTAATCAGGGAGTAGACCTTTCATCAGCTTATGCCTTGAGAGCGGGGACTTGCGAGGTTTATCTTTGGACTGGAAGACACTAAGAAGTAAAAGGACTTTGAGAAAGAATGCCTCTTAAGGAGCTTCGGTACGGGTTCATTGAGACAAACTGCAGAAGATATTGATGGGAATGAATTTTCATTATCAGAATGAATTGCGCGTTTCTCTATATATAGATGGATCGATTGACTGATTGATTGATAGATAGATAGGTAGATATATAGATAGATAGCCAGATAAATAGATATATAAATAGATAGATAGACAGACAAAAATATAGACATGTAGATAGATAGATATGCCTGCTCGTTTGTGTGAGGGGAGAAAATTAGTATACCTTCACTTTTTCTCTTAATCCTAGATATGTCTTGTCCATGTCTTTTTAAAACAATTACCATTTTCTTTTCGCAAGGCACTGCTACTTATCTTCTCCCGACGAATCATCTCTAAGCCGCATTCGTAAATCGTATCTAAGCTTCCTCTTGTTATCTGAGAAAACACCTGATGAAGCATTTTAGTTATTTTTAAAAATTGCATACCTTTTTAGCATGTAATTTATATATATATATATA
>BOPN01000419.1:468088-478802 GCA_017312705.2 Penaeus japonicus | reverse complement strand
TGTGTGTGTGTGTGTGTGTGTGTGTGTGTGTGTGTGTGTGTGTGTGTGTGTGTGTGTGTGTGTGTGTGTGTGTGTGTGTGTGTGTGTGTGTGCGTGTGTGTGTGTGTTTGCGCGTGTATGTGTGTTTGTGTGCGTGTTTGTGTTTGTGCGAGGGGGTGGGTGTATGTCTGTATATTTGTGTGTGTGTTTGTTTGTACACACACACACACACACACACACACACACACACACACAAAGACGTTCACCCACCTCCACACCCCGAGCTACAGTTACACCTTCGCGTTAAAGGTGATCGCGTTAGATGAAGACTGCGATGAGCAACATCTGGACGTGTGAAGGTAACATGTGGTCGCAGCGGGACATCCACACACGAGCTCTTCCCAGCATGGCCAAGCGAGGGGGCGGGGAGGAGGAGGAGGAGGAGGAGGAGGAAGAGGGGGAGGAGGAAGAGGAGAAGGAGGAGGAGGTGGTGGTGGAGGTGGAGGTGGAGGTGGAGGTGGAGGTGGAGGTGGAGGTGGAGGTGGAGGTGGAGGTGGAGGTGGAGGTGGAGGTGGAGGTGGAGGTGGAGGTGGAGGTATAGGTAGAGGTGGAGGAAGAGGATGAGGAGTAGAAGGAGGGGGAGGGATGGGAGAAGAAGCGAAAGGAGGAGAGGGAGGAAGGATAATGTGGGAGCGACGGATAAAAGAGGAAGATGAAGGATGAGAAAGGGTGGGCTGGACGGCCCGAGGAAGGAGAGAGGAGGAACAGGGTTTAAAATCGAAATAAGGGGGATGAAGGTGGCCGGAGGGGGGAGCTGATGGGGGGAGAGGGTATCCTCACAGGAGGAGGGGGAGGGGAGGGAGTAACCAAACAGGGAAGGAGAGTGGATTATGCACATGAGATACTACACTGATGCTGCGTCTGTCAGTCACTCCTCTCTCCGATGACGTGAAAATCATCCTTTCTCTCCTCCACACTGGCTCCTCCCTCCCTCCCTCCCTCCCTCCCTCCACCCCATTCTCTTCGCAAGATCTCACCCGCTCCTCACCGTAGCCTACTCCCCGCCCCCCTATCCCCAGCACTCCTCCTCCCTCCCCGACCATAAAGCAAGTACTGCCGTACACTAGCAACAGGAGGGCGAGGGCGAGGGGGTGAAGGACCGCTCGCGGGTCCCTCTTTATCACAAAACGCGAGGAAGAAAGAGGGAAGAGGAGGAGGAGGAGGGGGGGGTGAGGGGAGAGGAAAAGGTGGAGGGAGTGGGAGAGCGAGAGAGGGTATGGGGAGAGAGGTTCAGAGTGAAGTCAAAGAGAGAGAGCGCGAGCGGAGAAAAGAAGGGAGATTCTTTACCCCTGATGTAAGTTTGGGAGGGAAAAGGGCAAGTTTTTGTCCCTCGTACCGTTGCAAAACGACGTGTGGATGCCGTCCCCCCATGTCCTGGCTGAGGGGGGAGGGGGCTGTCCGGGATGAGCTGGCCTCAAAAGGAGAGACTGACTGGATCCTGCATTGTTTGTGTCCTGGAGGAAGGGGGCGGGGCTTAGGGGCTGGAACTAGGAAGTGGATGACCGGCGTCTAGGAAGAGGCGTGTCCTCCCGTCCAGAATCAAGAGCTACCCGGTCGCTATTCCGAAATCTAGAGCGTCGCGCCCTTGGCTGTGGCTCGATCGCGTTTCCACTCGCCGCAGGACAAAGCCATCCCGAGAGGACGGATGCGCAGGCCGTCGAGGTGCAAGGAGGTCATCCTCGTCCAAGCGCCGGCACAGGACGGGACTGGCGTTGGAACCTGGATTCTCGACGAAGAGAACTGGAAGGAAGGGAAGGAGTGGCTCGAGTTCCCGGAATGAGACGTGTTGTGTTTGAGGCGAAGGAAATTACGGCATTCCGAGGCTTGTTGTGTTTTGACTCTTTATACGTCGTGAAAAAAGATAAGAAGGAGCAAACCGATGAACCGCAATACAAAAAATGGAAAAAAAATGAAACGGAATTCACTAAGATTAATTACATCACCAAGCTGTAAATTCCAGCTTCAGCGTCAGAAGAAACTTTATATATTTCCCTCGATTTTCTCCACTGTTCTCAGCAAGACACGAACCCAGCAGGCAGAGGTCAAGGAGGAGAGCCTCCCTCCCACCATTTTACCCCACCCCTCCTCCTCCTCCTCCACCGCTCCCTCGTTTACCCTTCCCCTCTCCCTCTCCTTCTTCTTCTTCTTCCTCCCCCTCCTCCTCTTCTTCTTCTTTTTCTCCTCTTCTTTCTCTTCTTCCTCCTCCTCCCCCTCTTCCTCTTCTTCTTCCTTTTCTCCTCCTCCCTCTCTTCCTCCTCTTCCTCCACCTCCTCCTCCTCCTCTTCCTCCACCGCTCCCTCGTTTACCCTTATCCTCTCCCTCTTCTCTTCCTCCTCCGTTCCTTCGTTTACCCTTCCCCTCTCCCTCCTCTTTTTCTTCTTCCTCTTCCTCTTTCTCCTTCTCTTCCTCCTCTTCCACTTCCTCTTTCTCCTTCTCTTCCTCCTCTTTCTTGTGTCTTCTGTTGTTGTTTTTTCAATTTATCTTTATCGTTTATTTCCCCTTCCCTTTTTCCTCTTCTTCCTCCTCCTCCTCCTCCTCCTCCTCCTCCTCCTCCTCCTCTTCTTCTTTCTCCTCCTTTTCCTCCTCCACCGTTTTCTCATTTACCCTTCCCTTTCTCCCTCTTCCTCTTCTTCTTCCTCCTCCTCTTCTGTCTTCTCCTCTTTCTGCTCCTCTTCCTCCTCTTCCTCCTTCTACTCCTCCTCCTTCCCCTCCCCTCCTCCTCCTCCTTCCCCTCCCCTCCTCCTCCTCTTCCTACTTCACTTCCAAGTTTACCCTTTCCTTCTCCTAATTCCTCCTCCTCCTCTCCTTCATTTACCCTTCCTTTCTCCTCTTCACCTTCCTCCTTCCTTCTTTTTTTTTTTTGCTCCCTCCCCCCCCACACACTTCCTCCCCATGCTCACCTCCATCTTCCTCCTCCTTCCCACCCACCCTCCTCCAATCATCTCATCCTCACTATAACCCTCCCTCATTATCATCCTCAAGCCTCTTCCCATCTTTTCCTCCTATTTCCATCCCCCTCCTCCTCCTTATCCTATCCCCTACCTCTACCCCTTACTCCCCTTCCTCCTACCTTCTTATCCTTATTCCCTTTCCCCTTAGCTCACTCCTTTTCCCCCGCCCCATCCCTACCAGCCTATTCTTCCCCTCACCCCATCCCCCTTCCTTCCTCCCACCCCACCCCCATTTCTCCTACCCCATCCCCCACCCCGCTTCTCACCCTTCCCTTCCCTTCCCTTCTCCTCCCCCATCCCACCCCCACCCTTACGCGTGTTGCCTGAATAATTTTTGTCCAGCTCGAGTGTTCAGCTCTTTCTCGGAGCTCCGGATAATCCCCAAATGGCAGAGTCCGGACTTACAGGCCGCCAATTTGCAGTGCGGCCGGTCAGTGTCCTGTTAGGATGGATGGGGATGGAGGAGGAGGGAGGGCAGGAAGGAGAGGGGAAGAGGAGGAGAGAGGAGGGAAGAGTGAAGGGATGGGAGGAAGGAGGGGGAGGAAGAGGAAGGGAGGAATGGTTGGAAGGAAGGGAAGAGGAAGGAAAAAGGGGAAGGATGAGAAAAAGGAGGGGAAAAAGAAGGAAAAAAAGATAAGGAGGGGAAGAGGATTATAAGGAGGTGGAGGAAGAGAGAAATGAGGAGAGTGAGAGGAGGTGGAGAAAAGGGAGGGGAAGAAAGGAAGAAGAGGTGGAAGGGGAGGGAGGGGGGAAGAGATGGTCTATCTGGGAAAGAGGAGGGGAAGAAAGGAGATCATATCGAATGATGGATGAATTACGACATGAAAAATGGCGACGGAAATTGATGGACTCGTGATCGAGGAGAGCAGTTGAAGACGAAGAGGAGGAATAGAAACCCCGGATCGGAAGAACGCGCGATGAAAGCAGGAAAAAAAAGAGCCATCAGAGAAGAAGGAAAAAGGCAAAGAGAGGAGATGACTCGTCAAACATTATCTCCGAGAGAAGGAGGACAAAAATGGCAAAGTGAAAGAGACCAAAAGAAAATACTGCTTCACAGCGAGATGGTTAAACTGAAGGTCTAGATCCAGAGTCGAGGGAGATTGAAAACAAAAAACGGGGAACCAGAAGAGACAGTAGAATAAAGAAAGAAGAGAAGGAGAATGGAGAAAATTAGCCGATCCTCGTAATATCCTTGTATGGGTCTTCCTGATCTTGCGGGGTCTCTTGCAAGTTAATTGATATTCATCATAGAAACTTTAATTTGCATTCCTGCTGCACTCGTTCTTCTCCTCGTCAGGCGAGAGCTGGAGAGCCGCCCACCCGATGCACACAAGACGACGTCAAGATAAGGATGTCCTCGACCTGTGTATGGAGGGAGCGAGGGAGGGAGGGGAGAGGGAGGGAGGGAGGGGCATCAGCGCGCAGGATTCCTGACTCTACACACCACCTCCATTAGGACACAGTAACGGCGTAGCGCAGATGCTGCACATGCATTCATGAGCGCTCAGAGGCTTAATATGCAATCAGCAGATGCCTCAGCCCTCTTAGTTGCAAGTGGGGGATGAATAGTAATAAACAGTTATGGCATTAGCCTGTTAGACGACTTACTCATGGAACCGCATCTGATGGATGGCCCCGAAACCACAGAAGTCGTCGGAATTATGACTTTCCTTTGTGCCTAAATTAGTACCTTTCTTTTGTACATGTATTATCATTTATTCTATGCTGCGCTTTTCTCTGTTGTCGGGAAGAGCCACGCACCTGACGGAGACCATTGCAAGGATGCCGGCGACGACCACAGCGAATACTGTGTGTCTCATTTCATGTTTTATGTGGCAGGTTCTTTTAACCAAAAATGTGATAATTATTCGCGAAAATAGAATATACAATCTTCTGGTCTAAAACAAAAGGTGGTGAAAATGAGCTCTCTCTCTCTCTCTATCCATCTATCTATCTATCTATCTATCTTTCTCTCTATTTATCTTTCTCTCTATATTCCGAAGTGGCAGCAACAGCATCTAACATGGGAGAGAGCACGTGCCAAAGTTGACACTGAGCCTGAAGCAAGCGAAGTCAGCAGCCCCGCCCGCCCGACTGACCACAATCAGGAATGCTCTGCTGACCCTCCGTCTAGTCAAAACAAAGCCTATTCTGTCATTATTACTATCATCATTGATACCATCATTATCATCACTACAATGATTCTTGTATTGCTATTAATGACATTGTCATCATTATCCTTACTAATATCATTATTATTGTTGTTATCACAGTTATTATTTGATATCATTATAATCACCATTATTATTATTACTACCATCATTATCATCATCCGCTTTACCTTTATCATTGTGATTATCACTTCCATTATTATTATTATCATTATCCTTACTGTTGTTATTATCATTATTATCATTTTTATATCCTATATTACACGTTCATTGGAACCTAATTACTCGTATATCATTTGATCGAATCAGTTATACTCTAGACAATTTCTTGTTTAGTTTCTCCGGAATTGGTCCTAATCCTAAGAAGTAGTCTTAATAAACTAGAGAGAGAGAGAGAGAGAGAGAGAGAGAGAGAGAGAGAGAGAGAGAGAGAGAGAGTTGGGTAAATAGATATATATACTAATCTGCTGTGAAGAAGACAACGAATATAACAAAAACAAGCAGTAATTAATTAAAACAAAAGAAGATCCGTCGCGCTTTACGAACACTTCCGGTATATCAGATAGGGTGTCTGGAGAGAGAGAGAGAGAGAGAGAGAGAGAGAGAGAGAGAGAGAGAGAGAGAGAGAGAGAGAGAGAGAGAGAGAGAGAGAGAGAGAGAGAGAGAGAGAGAGAGAGAGAGAGAGAGAGTTTTTAGAGGTTCGGCTGTGGTGTTCGGCGAGCCAATCGAATTGACTCGAGGAGTCCAAAGAGAATCAGCTGCCAATGCGCCGGCTTGTCACACATGTCTCTTTTTCGTTCTCGTTTCTCTCGGTGGTTCTCTTTCCTCTCTCTCTCTCTCTCTCTCTCTCTCTCTCTCTCTCTCTCTCTCTCTCTCTCTCTTTCAGTTCCTTAAATTTCGTTTCCATCTCTCTTGCACACTCTTCCTCGAGAAGAGAGAGAGAGAGAGAGAGAGAGAGAGAGAGAAAATAATAAAATAAAAGAGAGAAAAAAATATACATTCGCAAAGCCAAAGACTTGTAGGGATAGAGAAGAGGGAGGGAGAAGGGGAAGGGAGGGGAGTGTGTGCGAGTATGTATGCGTGTGTGAGTATTTGTGTGTGGGGGGAGGGGGAGGGGGGAGGTAGTGCCCGATACGAGATGTCCCCGTCACTTCCGCGGTTTTTGCGTCACTTCTTCCGTCGCGGCGAATCGTCGTGGCTTTCGTTACGGCGCGACGGTTTCGATTCCCCGGGATATTTTTTTTCTTCTCGTTTGGGTTAATTACCTTTCGTTATGGGGAAGGTAATGGGATTTCTAATGGTATTAGGGATGATGGTGATTCGATTAGTGATGATATTTCTTTCAATATTTCTTTCAATGTCAAATCAAAACTATTAGTGATGATAATAGTGGTAGATGATATTAACAAGAATACTGTTATTGATGATATGAGAGATCATCATATCTTAATGCCAATAATATAATATCAATGATAATATCAATAATGAAAATGATAAAAGTAAAAATGATGATAATAATGATTGCAACAATGACATCGGCATTAACAATATTGCTAATATCAATTATGATAGTAATGATAATAGTAGTGATGATAGTAATGATAATAACAGCAATAGATGTAATGATTGGAATGATAATGGTTATAATGATAAGAATGAGCATAATGATGATGATGATGATGATAATGATAATAACAATAATAAGAGTAATAATGATAATGACGATGACGATGATGATAATAATAATGAAAACAATAACAATAATGATAATGACATTGGCGATAATGATAATAATAATGAAAATAATAACAATAATGATAAAAATGATAACAATATTTGATGATAACAACAGCAACAGCAATATTAATGATGGTAATAATGCAACCACCGAATAACAATAATAATGATGATGATGATGATGATAATGATCAATAATAACAATAAAGACAATGATAATAATGATAATGATGTTAGTATAATGATAGTAACAATAATAACAGAAATGATAGCAATGATAATAACGATACTGACAATCATGATAATGATACGAATGAGAATTTTGTTACCGATATTCATGAAATGTTTATAATGATTAAAATAAAAACAATAATGATAGTGATACGAAAGATAACATTGATAACAACAGCCACAGCAAGAGTAATAACTAGTGATATCGGATGATGCGATTCATCATATTGATAATGATAGCAACAATAGGAATTACGATAATAATGACAACAATGTTAATGATAATGATAATAGGATTAACGAGATAAATTATAATGGTGATAATGGAAATGAATACGATAATGATAAAGTCAACATACTAGCAACAATAATGAAAATAGTAAAATTTGAAATAGTAATTGCTTGAAAAAATAATGGTGATAAAATAAAAATACTAGAAAAATTATAATAGCAAGGATAACGACAATAAAGATTGATAAATCAATGTGTATATATATGTATGATAAATGTATGTATAATATGTACAGTATGTATGATAAATGTATGTATAATATGTACAGTATGTATGATTAATGTGCGTATATATACCGTATATATAGTTGTATTTTTTTTTGTTTTTTTCTTAACCTCTTGCTACTGTCACTGAGAAGAGAAACGGCAAAGGTTTGCGACCACAGATACAGAAGACCTAAACCACCATATCACAAAATTCCACACTTTTTCTCCTGTCGAAGTGGTCCGGCTTGGCAATAAACGGACCATCCTGTCTAAATCTAAGTACGGTTATCCTTATCTCTTGATATCTCTTGATTACCCTTCACACGGGCTGAATAACTGATTATCTCTCTTATTAGACACGGTTGATGTTGGTCCTGCCGTAGAATTATCATACACGAAGTGACGAGAATTCGACCTTCGACAATAGTTTCCCTCGTTGCTCGCACAATAAGGCATGCTCCTCCCTCCCTAACCCCCCTCCTCCCCACCCTACCCTACCCTACCGTAATGCCTCCGATGGGGTGAACGACTCATTGCAAGGGGGAGGGAAGGGAGGGGGGTAAGGGGGGAGGGGGATAGGTTGGGACATGTGCAGTAAAACAGGATTCGTGTAGGAGCAGGTGAGCGGAGAGGGGCGGAGGAGGAGGGGCGCCTCGCACGCAGAGGAGGGCGCAGGGCGGAGTGGACGCTGCCCGCCCGAGTGGAGAGGGATGGAGGAGTAGAGTGGGGAAGGGAGGGGACGCGTCGGAGGAGCAGGCGATGCGAGTGGATCGCGGAGAAAAGGAGAAAGAGAGAGAGGAGGGAGAGAGAGAAAGAGAGAGAGAGAGAGAGAGAGAGAGAGAGAGAGAGAGAGAGAGAGAGAGAGAGAGAGAGAGAGAGAGAGAGAGAGAGAGAGAGAGAGAGAGAGAGAGAGAGAGAGAGAGAGAGAGAGAGAGAGAGAGAGAGAGAGAGAGAGAGAGAGAGAGAGAGAGAGAGAGAGAGAGAGAGAGAGAGAGAGAGAGAGAGAGAGAGAGAGAGAGAGAGAGAGAGAAAACTGGGAGAAGACAAAGAGGGAGAGAGAATTGGGAGGAGACAGAGAGAAAGATAACAGAGAGAAGGTAGAGAGTGCAAGAGAAAAGGAAAATAGGGAGAAGGTAAAGAGAGCGCGCGCGCGCGTGAGAGAGAGAGAGAGAGAGAGAGAGAGAGAGAGAGAGAGAGAGAGACGGGCGGACATACAGACAGATGGACAGACAAACAGACACAGTAAGAGAGAGAGAGAGAGAGAGAGAGAGAGAGAGAGAGAGAGAGAGAGAGAGAGAGAGAGAGAGAGAGAGAGAGAGAGAGAGAGAGAGAGAGAGAGAGAGAGAGTGAGAGTGAGAGTGAGAGAGAGAGAGTGAGAGTGAGAGAGAGAGAGAGAGAGAGAGAGAGAGAGAGAGAGAGAGAGAGAGAGAGAGAGAGAGAGAGAGAGAGAGAGAGAGAGAGAGAGAGAGAGAGAGAGAGAGAGAGAGAGAGAGAGAGAGAGAGAGAGAGAGAGAGAGAGAGAGAGAGAGAGAGAGAGAGAGAGAGAGAGAGAGAGAGAGAGAGAGAGAGAGAGAAAGGGTCATGACGTGTGCAGGAATGCTGTTAGTGTCAGTATATTGCGTACTAACGTCGCTTTTGGTCATTGATCCTTTGTCAGGGTGGTCAGTCTGCGTCCCCCCCCCCCCCCGTCCTGTTCCCTCCGCCTGCCATGTTCCCTCCTACTGTCCTCTTCCCTCCTCTTCTCCTCTTCCCTCCTCCCCTCCTCTTCCTTCCTCCCTTCCTCCTCTCTCCTCCTGTCCTCTTCCCTTCTCCTGTCCTCTTCCATCCTACCCTCCTCTTCCCCTTTCCCTCTTTTCCTCTTCTCCCCTCCTCTTCCCCCTCCCCTCTTCTTCTCTTCTCCCCTCCTCTTCCCACTCCCCTCTTCTTTTCTTCTCCCCTCCTCTTCCCCCCTTCCCTCCTCTTCTCTTCTTGCCTTCTCTTCCTTCCTCCCCTCCTCTTCCCTCCTCCCCTCCTCTTCCCCCCTCCCCTCGTTTTCTCTTCTCTCCTCCTCTTCTCTTCTCCCCTCTTTCTCCCTCTTCCCTCCTCTTCCCCCCGTCCCTCCTCTTTTCCCCGCCTCTTCCCTCCTCCCCTCCTCTTCCCTCCTCCCCTCCTATTCTCTTCCCCCCTCCTCTCTTCTTTTCTTCTTCCCTCCTCTTCCCTTCTCCCCTCCTCTTCCCTCCTCCCCTCCTCTTCCCCCTCTCCCCTCCTCTTCTCTTCCCCCTCCCCTCTTCTTCTCTTCTCCCCTCCTCTTCCCACTCCCCTCTTCTTTTCTTCTCCCCTCCTCTAATTTCCTCCCCTCCTCTTCCCCCCTTCCCTCTTCTCTTCTTCCCTTCTCTTCCTTCCTCCCTCCCCTCTTCCCTCTCCCTCCTCTTCCCCCCTCTTCCCTGTTTTCTCTTCTCTCCTCCTCTTCTCTTCTCCCCCTCTTTCTCCCTCTTCCCTCTTCCCCCCCGTCCCTCCTCTTTCCCCCGCCCTCTTCCCTCCCTCCCCTCCTCTTCCCTCCCCTCCTCCCTATTCTCTTCCCCCCCTCCTCTCTTCTTTTCTTCTTCCCTCCTCTTCCCTTCTCCCTTCCTCCTTCCCTCCTCCCTCTCTCCCTCCCTCCCTCCCTCCCCTCCCTCTCTTCTTTTCTCCCCTTCCTCTTACCCTTCCTCTTCCCTCTTCCCTCCTCCCCTCTTCTTCCCTCCCCCCTCTTCCCGCTCATTTCCGCTCCCCCCAAACCACCTTTCCTTCCGCTTGCTTATCGCGATGCTTTCCACGGCGCCGGATCCCATCGCCAAACCCATCCCCGGAAATGCCCTTTCGACTAGTCTGATCTGACGACGATGATGGTGTCACTGTGCTCTTCTAGCCTTGCACGGAACGAGAGAGAGAGAGAGAGAGAGAGAGAGAGAGAGAGAGAGAGAGAGAGAGAGAGAGAGAGAGAGAGAGAGAGAGAGAGAGAGAGAGAGAGAGAGAGAGAGAGAGAGAGAGAGAGAGAGAGAGAGAGAGAGAGAGAGAGAGAGAGAGAGAGAGAGAGAGAGAGAGAGAGAGAGAGAGAGAGAGAGAGCGAGA